>JAIXMQ010000200.1:0-13377 GCA_025716855.1 Pilaira anomala
TTTTGTATCTTTTTTTTTTTTTTTGCAACTATCTTTTTTTTTCATATAAATATATATATTTTTTTAATATTTGTATTCTCACTAACATGTGGTTGAACTTATTATAAAATTTTGTACATATATTAAGTTAAAACGGTCAAGATTAGGGGCTAAAGGATAAGGGCTAAATGATAAAGGCTAAAGGCTAAAGGCTGCCTCGTAAAGGCTAATGGATTAAGGCTTACATGGTAATTGAACTGATTCATTTTTTATTGTAATTTAAAATAGTAATATAATAAATGTATATATATATATAAAAGTGGTATTTAGCACTTCTTCATTTTTTCAAGTTATATGTTATTTAAACATTAGATGATGGTATATACATTCCTTTAACCATGGCTTTTATATTCGTTTTATTTCTCCTTTTCTTTTCCTTTTCCTTTATTGTTTTTACCGTTGGAATTATCAAATCTAAGAATAAATTGATCCATTCTTTTTTGATTACTCTTGTTTGGTTTAGTTTTTTTGGAGCTCCCATGTCTTTTACTACCACCAACAAATATATCTTTGGTATTCTTGTTTATAACCTATATATATATATTTTTTTAAAAAAAGGATAAAATATCAATTATATAAAACTTGTGTAATAAATATATAACTTACCAGTTCCACGGGCTCATTTCTTTCCTCATCACTGATATCAAGATCCATAAAGCTAGCATTTCTTTTTAAAGAAAAGGGCGAGTTTGATCCGCCTGGTACACCATCATTCAATTGTGCAGAGGAGGATGGTGGGAATTCCTCTCTAATGAAAGTAACAGAAGGTGATCTAGAAGGTGGTGGATTAAAATCATTTAAATCGGTGTCATAAACGAGTCTGTAGTACGACAGGTATCAATCATTGGTTCCATTACTGGTGATAAGGATCCAAATTTTCAAAAAAAGTTGAATTGTTTTCATTATTTTGATGAAGTTCGTTAGAAAACATTGGGTTTGTATTATTGTCTTCATCAGGAAATAAATTATCCATGTTATCATCTTCATCTTCATCTTGAGTAATAATACGATGACGACGAATATTAATATTAACATCAGGATCAAGATCATCGTAAGGATTGACATTAGCTGTTTGTTCTCTAATGCTATTATTACTTAATGCTTCATTAGAATATGCTGTTGTTCCTTCAAATTCATCAACATCTCTTGTATTTACTGTGGCATTAAACAAATCATTTATAAAATCCTCGGGATCTTCATCATTCTGTCGAACTGGTATGCTAGTGGTATCATTATTAATTGTAGTAACAGGGTCACCAATTAATTCATCGTCACCAGGCAAATTAATTTCTACCTGTGGATTACCATCATTGTTACCTAAATATTAAATTATACAAAATATTAATATGAAACCTGATGTCTTTTTTTTTTTGTTTAACAAATCCCACACTCTATCTGTCACTTACCATTTTCATCATTATCATCTCGCATTTCCTCGTTTTCTCGTTCTCTTGCACGTTCTGGATGAGACACAGGCCCAGTATGATTCATGTCAAGAATAACAACATAATCGAATAAAGCATATCCATTACCAGTAAATTGCTGAGGGGCAGTTTGTGGGTGTGCTAAATCCTTCAAAGTTTCAGCTATGTATGGATTACATGGAATTACTGATAAATTAAGTGGTTCGATATGAAACTTCTCACTAACAGCAAAACCATGGTAGTCAAAATCCAATCTTACTTGTTCCATAGGTCCAGTTACACAAATCATTAAAGGTTGTTGTTGATCTTGCATATCCCCAGAATAAACTGGTCTATAGTCGTTAAGGGCTTTCAAGACCATTTCTTTTTTTGCAATTACTTTTACAGAATAACGTCTAGCAGCATTATTTAAAAAAATGTTTGAGTTGTATAGTTTTAATAAAGCAATAATGTATTTTATTTTGGACCCACCCTTGATACATTTCATAAAGCATGAAGTAACAATATTCTTCTGTACCTCTTGTTTCAAATTCAATAGTGTGAGGGAAACATAATCCAATGAAAGTTGAACAGATTGATCTCATTTTTTTTTTGTAATTGGTGCAATAAGAAAGAAACGAAATAAAAAAAGGAAACTTGGTATCAGAAAACGACATGCATTTTTTTTTCATGTTTGTTACACGGTACCTGATTATTACGCGGTTCCCACGATTAGTAACATATGTTTTGATTACAAGCAAAAGAAATATATGAAAGCTCAAATTAAATATATCATGCATGTAATATATATGGATGATAAACAATTATAATAGGTGGAATATAGGAAATAAAAAAAAAGAGGAAAAAGAGGAAAAACTAATCTGTTTCTTCTTTTTTAGTTACCCTAGTTAATTTTACATTTGATTACACAATAGATTTATTAGACTCATTTCCAATCCCATTTCTCGGATCTTTTATTTTTATTGAACTAAAGCAAATACACATGTCAAAAAGAAATAGTAGTGTTGTATTAAAACCGATTTTAGAATCTATTGACACGATAGTTTTAACACGTCTGAAAAAAAACATGTATTTTCTTTTGGGTTCCACAGTATTGTGAGCGGTACTGCAACACAACCCTAAGCCAAAAATATTTTAAAACATAAACAAAGACTTTCACATGTATTAAGTGATCGCATCAATCGTGTTATCACAACTGAAAACTATAGCATTTTTTATTGTTTTAAAGGAATTCTTCTTTAATATTGTTCAATTCAGTTTATTCGAATCTTTTTTTTTTGTACTTGGTGCTATTGCTGATTTATAGAGTCAAGATATTTATCAGGTAATAATAACAAATAAGACTAAAACTTTATTTGTAGCTATTTTATTTTTGTATTACAGCACCCAATCTTCAACACATTATATTCATTAAGATATGTCACATCTATTTATTGTTAAAAAGTATTACGATTTTATAGGTAAAAGCAAAAAAGAACAATTTTTTTTTACTTAAAAAGTTAGCCTTTTACACTTATGTAATAAAGAGCTATTTTTTTTTTTTTTTTTTTTTGAGGTGATAACAAAAAATATTAACATTTGAATACGCTCATTCATTAAAGTCACAATGGGTATACATTTCAAGTCTTTTAATCATACGAGTAAATGTTCAATGGGGGTTAGTTATGCTCTATTTAATCAAACTATGAGTACCAGAAAACGTTTGATTAAGACATAACCAAACACATAAAGCTTGCTTATTCGAGATGATATGTATATTCAGCTACGTAATTCACATATATATATTCTTGCCGTAAGTTTTACCAAGAGAACATAGGTACTTATTACAAGTATACAAGTTTGAGTCCCATAATTCTTGAATTTATTATCGCCTTTAAAAACACGTTGCTGGAAAAAAAAAGAAAAAATTGGGCCCTACCTATAAAGCTTAATGTTATATTATTTTATGAAAAATTCACTCGCTTTGAATCTTCAGCAGGTATAATTTTTATTTACTACCGCTGTCTTGTTACAGTGCTTCCACTCTCAAATCGAACATTTTTTGAACTTCGTAGTACATTTCTCGAAAATAAAATGGAGTATTCAATCAATTAAATTCGAACATAGTTTGAACTTAATTTGAAACACTTCTCAAACTTCAATTAGAACAACCGGGCATTTTCACTGCTTAATTATTTTATTTATTTTTTCAACCGGTCCATTTCACTGCTTAAAAAAAAAAAAAAACCAACCGGTCCATTTCACTGCTTAAAAAAAAAAAAAAAAAACAACCGGTTCATTTCACTGCTTAGAAAAAAAAAAAAATTCAACCGGTCCATTTCACTGTTTAAAAAAAAAAAAAAAAACCAACCGGTCCATTTCACTGCTTAGAGAATTTTCTATTTCATTACTAAAAATGATTTCTAAAGAAGAAGCCAGTTGCATTTTTTACTGTAAACAATACAATGAGGAAAATGTTAAAGTTTGTCTTCTCAATGTGGAGACATCACCCGATGTTACTCTCTGCTACGTTAACAATCCATATGAACCCATGCTCGTTTGCAACATCGTGTATTTGGCGCACCAGCTTTGTACAAATTGTACAAAACTAAAGAAGAATTAACTGAAGTTATACCCTGCAAAAATACAAATAATAAGAAAAATATCATACTTGGTAAATGTGAGGCTAGAAAGCAACTTCAAAAATTCATTGACTTCTAAATGGACCGGTTGAAATTTTTTTTTTTTTTAAGCAGTAAAATGGACCGGTTGAATTTTTTTTTTTTAAGCAGTGAAATGGACCGGTTGAAAAAATAAATAAAATAATTAAGCAGTGAAAATGCCCGGTTGGGGTTTCATGTGTTCTAATTGAAGTTTGAGAAGTGTTCCAAATTAAGTTCAAACTATGTTCGAATTTAGTTGATTGAATACTCCATTTTATTTTCGAGAATGTACCACGAAGTTCAAAAAATGTTCGATTTGAGAGTGGAAGCACTGTATTTTAGAACTTGGTTTTAAAGTAAAGCAATAAAAAATATTTACGATTATATATAAATGTAATTCTTACATCTTAAATGTATCAATGGTACAGTTTAATTTAGTGGATATATATTTAAAGAAAAAGAGGACTATTGTAGCATAAACATTTCATGTTATATGGCTGTTTGAGTATAGTTTATCAATAAGCCTGATCCCTCATTATATCTTGTTAATTTTTATTTATAGCGGGAAGTACTTGTTATTGTTATAGTAGCTAGCAAACGGACTCTCATTTAACAATAGTTTAAGCCATATGTTATATATAATTTTTGGTATGTGGTTATTTAATTGTTTTAATCCGTTTAAATAAATGCTTAGTCTTGTCACTAAACATTTACTTCAATATATAAATTCTCTTATGAATTAAATTTGATTCATCCTTAAAATTGGTACATATCAAATAAATATATTATTACTTACAGCTTTTGATAAATAAATATCATATATTATATTTCTGTCTAATGTAATTTTACATTAGCCGAATTATATAATGAACCGAATATGTTTCTTATACATGCTTCCAGTTTGAAAGGGTTATGTTGTAGATTCTTTATATTTTGTCTTCCTCTTTTTTATCTATTTTCTTTTTTTGAAATATAATAATACTTGCAGGAAACAGATTTTTTGATTATTGTATATTAGATAATTGGCTATATTTTGTATAAATTATTTTGAATATTATGTGGTAGGTAGAAATATTACACACAAATTTATCTATGTAATATCCGGGTAGAATTAGATAATCATTTTACCTTTTTATTTACATTTCATAATATATTGTCAAGTTACTTGATATATGGCTAAAAAATAGTATTATCTTGTGTAACAAAAAATTCTTCAGATTGTATATATATATGTTATATATGATAAAGAAAAGTAAAATGGGGTGAATTAATGTAGAATAAAGCAATCCATATCTGAATTAAAACTATTAATGGCTGCAAAAGAGAAGTGTAATTAGTAACTGTTTACATTTGAAAATCAATTTAATTTAATAAAGAAAGGAGCGTATGACAATAGTTAAATTTGATTTTATTCTGGAACATCGTTACGACTTTGTTTTTATAAGTATCTTTTTAACTCAAGAAGATCTGTATATCAGAGATTTTAAAAATAAGTTAATTTTTTTTTACATGATATTTCAATTTATTAAAAATAAAAAATTAGGATAATAAATAGTAAAGAATAAATAAAAAAACATACAAATGAAAAGTGGTATAATGTAAAGTTAAAAGGGTTAAAATGATACATAGCCAAAATGAGAGTCAGGTATTCTGTGTGCAATTGTTAACTGTTATCTGAATCTATAAAAAGTTTATTCAAAGAAAAAAAAAGAAAAAGAACAATAATAAACTTTTTTTTATACATTACATCTCTCAGTGGTTATAGGTAGTTTACATGAGATTTTATTTTATTTTATCTTAATGAATTACTATATAAGGCAGCTACAGTGCATCTATTCTTAAATCGAATTTTTTTTAAAAAACGGACATTCCCAGTTTTTGGGTTTAAACTCAGTTTTCTTATAAAAAAGTTACTTACTTATGAAGTTCTCTCAGCTTTTGTTAGTTTAAACCAATAAAACACATTTAAAATTTTTGTGTGAGCTCATATAATGTGAGTAAATATTTTTTTATTGAATCAAAAAAAGTTAATCATGTGATTTTAAGATTTGGAAAACTTCTTCAATCCCAATTTTGTAGATGTCTATATCTGAAACCTCTTCCTATAACATTTTAAAAATTGGTGTAACCACATACTGCAATATCATTGGCTGTTACGGCTCTGATATGAATTTCTGTTGCCAAAATAGCCGGACATTTTCGAGTTCGCCCTGCTATTAAGTCGATATTTTATTAACTTATTTTGAAATTTTTTGTTATCAAAATTAAATTTCTGTTTTCATATATCCGTTTAACAGGTCTGATTTAAAAGATCTATGTTCATTCTAAATGATTAAATTACTTTTTTTGAAAGAAAATTTATCGTTTTATAAAAAAAAGTAGCTTGGGCTAAAAAATTTCGATTTAAGAATATATGCACTGTAATAGATAGAAGAAGGAAATTAGAAAAAGAAGAGAAACATTATAAAGGAAAGAAAAATAAAAAAATGAGAAAAAAGGGAAAAAGCGAAAAAAAAGGAAGGGCTTTTATATATTTTTCAAAGTACTAGGTGTAAGCTTTTTCTTGGTTGCACTAATAAAAGATATGGTAGGTACTGTTTGTCTTTAAGAAATACACATCGTATTTATTTACCTTTTCTTAGCGGAAGATCCGTTTTTTTTAATTTTTAAAGCAGTAGATGCCTCTCTTTTTTTTAGAACCGCAATTTCTCTTGTTTTAACAGCAATTTCAATATCTGATAAACTTTCACACTGTTCATCATCATTATCAACCACTTCTGTATCATTTTCATCTACTTGTTCCTCTTCTTCTTCATCATCACCTTCTTTTTCTTCGATTACCTCTTCATCTCGGCTTACCGTATCTTTTTCATTCTTTTTTGGATTTTTTAATTCGGCCTTCCTCTCTGAAATATTCACTGCAGGTGTCAATACAAAATCACCTTTTTCCTATTAAATAATTTAATTACTTCAATCGTATGTTTTTCCAAATAAATAAAATTAACTTGCTATAGCTTCGAGTGTACGTCCAGCAGTATTTCTGATGGCGGTACCGAGTAGACTTTTAGCTCCCCAAGAATTACAAAAAGCAAATAAAGGAAAACTGTTATCATTACCGATTACCGTATCAAAATAATCTTCTAACATAAGTGCCAACAAATTTGCTTCATTTTTTTCTATGATCGACCATTTGTACATGACATTAGATTGGGGAATAATTTGTGCCTTAACAAATGTTTTCGTTGTCTGATATGTCATGTCGTATCTATTTTCCAAATCTTCATTATCAGTTTCCTTACCCAAAGTTTTTGTTAAATATGAGTAGGTTGCGGGCATGCTCTGTCGCTTGATGGTTGGTTTCTTGGTACTACCATCCGTATTAACTAAAAGAACTTTATCTATAACACGTTTCCCATGAAAGTTTCTGTTTTTCCATAAGCATTCTATAACCTCACCATCATAGATGTTAAAAGAACCCCGCATACTATCAAGGCTAGTGGAACTATCTTGTGCTTGAGATGGATCTACTACTTTCAAAAATTAATATAAAATTATCATCTAATTAATTGTTAACTTACCAGAAGCAATGCTTCTTCTCATAAGTCCACGAGACTCCAATGCACAATCAATTGCTTTATTGATAATCTCATTTTGCCTCTTGATGTGTATTTCATTATTGCATCAGCAGGTATGAGTAGGCGGGGGAGTAGAAGTATGCAAAAAAGATTCGAATAAAAAAGGCCTCTCAGAAAAGAATGATTCTGGAAACAAAGTATCAGAGGATTGTGTAGAGTTGTTTGATTGAGAAGTCATAGTGGAAAAGATTTGATATACAGAAAAAAAATAGACAAAATGTAGTTCTTTTATACCTGGAGTTTCACTTCATGACCAATATAAAGGCTTCATTATCTTATCAATAGTATCCAACGGAAATAAATATCTATATAGAAAATGTCCTTTGAATTAAAGACTAGGTTTTTTTTTTTTTTTTTTTTTTACAAGACGGGGACGCATCTCCAAAAGGGAATTTTGTCTGAGTTTCAATAAAATAAATGTCCTAAAGAAAAATAAAAGATTAACATAATACAATGTACTACAATATTATCTGAATTTATTATGCCTTACCCATATTTGAAACCTCACTGTTCAGATAATATCCATTTCAGACACTTTCTAAAACAAATACCTGAAGTTTTCGCTTCATGACCAGTATAAAGGCTTCATTTTCTTCTCAATAGTTATCAACGAAAATAAATCTCTAAATAGACGATTTCCTTTAAAGTAAAGACTTTAGGTTTTTTTTTGTGTACAAGACGGGGACGCATCTCGAAAAGGGAATCTTGTCTTTGAGTTTCATCAATAAAAATAAATGTCCTACACAACCAGAGGAAAAGTCTGCGTTTTTGTTTACTTTTTCTTCCAAAAGAGTAATCTATGTTACTCAGGGATAAAATCGCCTTATTGGGATTCAAAAATATGTTTGTTTACCTTCCTTCATAAATAAATAAATAGAAAATAAATAGAAAATAAATAGAATAAATAATTTTTAATCGCTTTGAAAAAGCGCAGTTTTATTTTTAAAAAATACGTAAGCAAAGCGACAAATTGCCACGTCAGCGAAAACGATTGATCATAAAACAAAAAAAATTGCTAAATCATTCAGTACAGCAAAATCAGAAAGCTCAAGAATTTGGCAAGGATGGACTAATAGAAAAAAATTAGTACGGCGTTCAATCAATGAGTTCAAAAAAATACTTACATTTTATTTATTTTGACAAAGAAGTAACTGCTGTATGAAAATATAATCAGTAAAGTATTTCAAAATAACCAAGCTAACGCTTACCTTCAACAATGATACATACACTATTTCTATCAATCTATTACTGAAAGACGTGTTAAATTTTTGTTAAAGAATAAATCAGATTATATTACTTACAAGTTACAAAGAGGCAAACATCCTAACAGAAGCATAGAAAAATGTTAGTGATTTGGTCATCAAAAATGAGTTTTTACGTGAAGTTTACCTTTGAACTAGAGCAGTGTTTAAAAAACTGTAAAAACCAATAATAATCGCTTTTTATCTCCCTTTTTAATCAACCAGCGTAAGACCTTTTGAAAAAAGAATATTATGACGATGTTTATGATAGAAACTTACGTTGTATTGCTATGAGTTCAAATTATCACGCTACTGAAAACAATAATCACGCGTTGAAAAAAAAAAAAGAGAAAGAAAGGGGGAAAATCAGGCCACAAGCCAAAAATTCCATGACGACCTCCGGAAAAAAACGTCACGCGGTCCAATTAACCGACTGCATATGATACTTATTTACCAAGTAATTAGGAGCTTCTTTTTTATACAATCTGTATATAAACGACAAGAAATCAATGAGTCTTTATTTCGTTATAAACTTACTTACTCTATATTATTTTCTAAATTATTAAAAATAATAGCCGAATCTTCACAAGGAAGATATAGGCTTATTAGACCTCCGGGTTATACTTGTATGATATGTAATAACAGAGTATTCAGAGATCAGCATAATCTTGATTACCATCTAACAACAGATGGGTATATTGCAAACGTCGCTGCAGCATCACACCAGCCGTAAGTAAATATCCTAAATCAATTATACACATACTAAGTCGTGTTTTGATAATAGACATTCCCCAAACACACAACCTGCCAGTCTGTCAAGACAAACCTCAAACATGGATATTTCAAGACAAAACTCATACATGGATATTTCAAGACAAACCTCATTCATGGATAGTGATTCAATTGCAAGGTAAAATTAAAAAAAAAATTTAAATGTACACTCAATACTTACTTAAATATGAATTAGTCCAACGGAATCCGAGCACCCATTACAAGATCCAAGATTTACTACAGCATCTGTCTTTGAAGACGATGGTGCCGGTTACAGTGATGGAGACCTTGGTAGCTCTGACGATTTTGACCCCTTTGCAAATGACATGAATGATAACGAAGAATCTGATGGTAGTGACGAACCGGATAGACCTTCTGACAATGAAAGCAAAAATGTTGACGGTAACCCAACATATCCTTTCAAAAATGAATATATGATGACTGCACTTCTTTACTTCAAGGCCAACAGCGTTAAGTATTCAGAAGACCAAATCAAATCCATTCTTGATTTTACGAAAAGCATGTGTGAAATTGCTTTGTCTGAGTACCAGGCTCAAATTTGGTTAGTCCCTTCCAATACTGAATATGACTTTAAGAGGTTCCCAACTCCACATTGTATTACAAATTTCCACAAAGCAAAGACTAGTAGGATCCCACAGTTTCCAAGTGCTAATTACTATGTCAAAGATTCTAATGGTGTTCCTTAAGATCGTGTAATTACTGCTGCTGACCGTGATGACAATGGTAATCCTTACAAGTCTGATTTAACTATCAATCATGTCTCTTCTCACATTGCTCTACTTCTTTCCAATCCAATGATGTCTGGTTATTTATCGGATCTTCCTGATCTGTGTTTTGGATGGGAAAGAGAAATAAAAGGTAAAGCTTAAAGAAATAAAAAGATACGATGAAAGTATTGTTAAAACTCTGTTACGATAGTTTTTATTTAGGAAGAAAGATATAAAATAAGACAAGGGAAAAACTATCTAAATGATGGTCATATTTATATGTTTTCTTTAGCGGAAACATACGGAAAGTGATATCAATTGATATCATAGAAGATGTATATAAATATGGTAAAGGTAAGTATGTTCATGATGATTATTGGTTATAAGTTATAATGATGATTGTAATGGTAAGATAACTTTAAAAGAAAATAAAGTTAAATTAGCATTGAGAAATTAAAGGTGGTATATCTTTATCCGAGTTAAACAATAATAAATACCTTTGAATAACAAAAGAGAATGTTAAGGTAATTACAGATAGAACAACAACAGAAGAGAGATAGAATATAAGTTTATTAAAAGAGAATAATAAAAGTATAAAAGAATAATATGAATATTAAACAGATAAAAACGCTAACGCTGTATTTATATCCGTGAGCTGGTATTTATAATGGCTAGAAGAATATAATAATTAATCGGGAATTAGTGAAGTATTTGGTAAAGGAAAATAATAAGGAATAGTTGAATATAACCTAAGGATTGTTAATAAGTAGTAAGATCTGGACTGGTCGTTACAATGATAATAAAGATGTGATGTAATTTGCTATGATATAATTTTGCTATGATAATAATTTGATATGATATAATGTCTTCTTCCTGTGTTACATTCTAGGTTCTTCTCAGTTATAATTACGCGTATCTATTGGCGAGTTACTTTGATCGGAAATTCATGCAAGGTTAAACAAACTCTTGTTACTGTCACTTTCCATATATGACAACCTGTTATGTTATTGACCTATGAGAAAGTAATGTGGTTTGCCTATGCCAGCCTTAAACCATGATCTTGCTTTAATAATAATAATAATAAAATAATATATATATAATAACTACAATGATCACGTATTTATTTAGCTGTGTCTATAAGCATCCTCAACAATCTGACGCCTAATCAAAGTATCAAACTGAGTCAAGGTGAAAAGTGGACTAAAGAAAAGTTATTTGAACATCCCATGCTTGTTATTACTGGATCTGATAACCGCCTTCGACAACTCTGGGTTTCTGATAGAGTGTCTCTCATATTTGAAAACTACCTTGCTCCTGATATCCGTACATGGTATAAAATTACCAAGTTTTATCAAAAATAGAATGTCAAAATGGTTGATTTGTACAAAATCTTGGAACCAGGGATAGGGGATGTTCCCAACAGAACTTATCTCGCTGATATAGTTACGTCTTGTCCTGTTAAAGAACTGAGTTATGTTGATATCGTTCGTCCCGATGGTAATGGTGAAGACGTGCTCCAGTATATCAGTATGAAAAGAAGAAACGATGGATTTGAGTATTATTCTCAGGCTGATTTTGTCGCTGGAACTACTGTAATTTTAGCTCACTTTGATATGGTTAACACCGGTAATAGATCCAAGCACCCACTGCCTGCTAATTCAAAATTTGATATTAATGCCACTCCAAATAATTTCTCAGATTTATAGAAGTATTCCTTACAATATATTTTCTGATGATACAAGTGGTAATTCAACAAAAAAAGGAACTGTTATGATACTTGGTCAATGAATCCTGTTGCTGTCCCTCTTAGTTTCGCCAATCCTTATCTGAATCAATTGTTTCTATGTGGAACTAACAACTCACTGCCATGGAACAATTACCGTATCTTGTTGATGATTTGGTAGCTTTGGAAAATGGTATTGTTTTGTTTGATGCTCTCTACATGGAAAAAGTCTTTGTTTTTGCTCCTCTTTTGTTTATCAAAGCTGACAATTCTCGTCATGCTGATGTTATTTATATGAAAGCATCGGCCGCTGCTTATCCTTGTAGAAAGTGTTTCTGGTGTCACTATGACCGAAAGTATACTAGCATTCCCACCAATATTGGGCATTATTGGTGTAAATGCTGCCCTACGCTTAGCTGTAGAAATTGGCAGTATTGAGTTGGTGCGTTTACCATTCAGGTAGTTTTATACCTATTGAGTTGGTAACTATTATCTCCAATCTGGTGTTATAATACACCCATTCAATAGGTAACATAAATGCACATTTGGTAAGATACCATCCAATATTCTGGGCAGTATTGATTCTTTACTTGTAGTAAAAAGGACAACTTTATTAACAGCACAAATCACATCTCTCGTAAAAATACTACCCAAAAATTAACCGTTTTGAACGATCCGATTGATAAATTCATAAATTTGGCGATAGGTTTTTATTTAAAAAATAGGCAGGTTTTAATCATCATAGAATAGACAGGTTATAATATATTATTGGTATGATTTTATTCATAAGATTGGTATGATTTTATTTATAAAATTGGTATGATTCTATCATAAATTAGTAGGTTTAATCCTAGATTTTTTATTTTTTTATTTATAAAAGCAATCCTATCAGGGTTCAGGACAAAAAAAAAAAAAAAAAAAAAAAAAAAAAAAAAAAAAAAAAAAAAAAAAAAAAAAAAAAAAAAAAACGCTAAAATGCTCATTCCTGCACAGAATGAAACCCCCGTTACACCCTTAATTGATTCTACAAAATGTATACAAGAATGTTAGATTTTAAATATGTTAAATATATTAATTAATACTATACCTATTATTAAAAAGTGCTAAAACCCACAAATACTGGATTCAATAGATGTAAAAAAATATTGATTTACAATGTTACAGTGTTAGATTT
>JAIXMQ010000201.1:0-13337 GCA_025716855.1 Pilaira anomala
TTTGCTTTCTTTTCCTCGGCTTCCTTTTCCTTATTCTTTGCAACTTGTTTCCAATCACTCAATAAAGTATCGATTAATTTCTCTGTATCTTTATCCTATAACAAATTACTACAAAACTTTCTTTCTCGGGTTCCCCTTTTAATAAAAAAAAAATGCACACTTACAGTGGCTTCAGATAAAAACTCTGAAATAACTTCACGTTTCTCGTCGTCCTCCATGGACTCATCTCCAATAATTCCAGTGATATACTCGGAAATATCTTCGTCTAGATATTCAAGTATTTGCTTTAAAAAAAAAGATATTCTCGCTGTAATATTTTGAATAACTAACCTTTGAGTTCAATAGTAGCTAATTGCTCTGTTACCTGATCGAGGAGACTCATTGTTACTTTTAAAGAAAGAAGAATGGGAAAGCAAAAAATTCTCTCTTTTTTTTTTATTACCTTTTTCGTGTGGCTTTTTAAACTATTATACCAATATCAATGTCTTTTAATAAAAAGGATTTTACTGACAGAGTAAACAAGTTATCCAAGACTAAAACGCAAACGTAACTTCTCTTTCTTTATCACTATAATTTTTTTTATTGACATGATTAAGGTTTTTCTTTTAGAGATGAAGAGCTAGTTAATCGCTTTCAAAAGGTGTTTACTACTCAGCCTATTGCAGCACAAAAGAACTATCATATTCCCGCAAACGTTTATAACGATGATATTGATAGAGAAGTAAATAAAAAAAAAAGCACTGTACCAGTCTTTTGCCTTTCTTTTTACATAGTATATATTTCTAGATTGAAAAGATGCTGCAAGAGAGTGACGAAGAAGAAGACGCAATTGACAATTATATTTATGGAGTACTCGATTCATCGTCTTCTTCTAAAGGTGATACAATTCAACAGAAAATGGATGGCTTTCAAAAGATATTTTTAGGCCCTGAAATGGGAGATGATGAAAGCGACGATTTGATACGAAAATTGCAAGAAGAAAATGCATTAGATCGGAAATACCAGCAGTTTGCAAAGTCTAGAGATGATGATATGGAGAAAAGATATAATGCTTTGAAATCAGAACCAGTAATGTTTAGTCGAAATGATAGTAATGGCGATAAACCCAAAGGATCAGTACCTAAACCTTTACAAAAGAAAGAAATCCATGATGAAATGGATGATTGGTGTTGTAAGGAACAATTTACGTATCATTAAGGAAACGATAATAATTTATTTATTTAGGTATTTGTAATGATGATGCTACAATTGAGTGCGAAGGATGTGAAGACGATAACAAATATTGCCAAGAATGCTTCTTTCATACACATCGGAGTGAGTCTGCAGACTATGAAGCAACAAAGCATAAAAGTAAACGTTATCAAAAATAATAATAATAAAAAAGAGTAATGTTTACAATTGTTTTATTTTTATTCGTCTTTTTTTTTAACGTTTCTTGTATAAACAAGGTTTTAACAACTGTTGTGATTTCTTTTGTAACTTGATCTTGGAGTTATTAATTCCTGCACCTTTCTTGAGTGATCTCTTTTGTGTTTTACTAAGACCTGAAAATACTTCTTCTTCATCTTCTTCTTCAAAGCTATGTTGCTTTGTAAAGTACAACATGACAAACATTTTATTGTCGTCCTCCTATATTAGCCATTTAAAAAGATCAGATACAAGTTTATCCTCATTGATTTTTTTTTTTTACCTTGTCCATAAAATCAAAACCAAGTTCTTCTAAAAGAGTAATGAATGAATCCAGATCACTAAATCTACTGACGACTTCAGCAATCTTTAATTCACCTCCTACTTTAAGAACACGATGTGCTTCCTTAAGGAAATCAAGATAATTTGTACCCATTAAGGACAATGAGAATACAGCAACATCTACTGAATTTGCTTCTAAAGGCAACTAGAGAAAAAAAAATTATGAGTAACAAATTCCTTTGAAAATAAATGATGAAATGATGATGTACCTTTGTAATATCACAAGCAGTAACAAGATCATTTTTGGCAATTAAATCAAAACTTAATACAGTTTGCTTGGTTAAAGTTTGAGCAATCATAGCATCACCACATCCAAGATCCGCAACAATTGTACCTTTAGGTAAAGTCTTGAGTTGGTCAATAATAACGTCGACAGGGTTAACAGGCCAAGATTCTACTTGATGACGGAAACCTTCATGATACTACATATAATTATATTTCATTAATACTTCTTTTTTCTATAAATGGATAATATAACCTGTATTTTTACCTGATCAAATAATTCAGGCTTTTCTTGGAATAATTCATATGAATGTTTACCGGGAGTAGTATAGAGTTGTTCGTTTAACCAACGGAAACGAGCACCTGACAATTTCTCCTTCATTTTACGTTGAAGAGGAGTGAGACCGTCATCTTCGTCCACAATCTTTTTGACAGGTTGAGGTTTTACCAATTCTTTTGGTGTATCATTTGATTTCTAAGCATTAATTTTTAGTATTTTCAATTCAGCTTTTTTTTTTTTTTTTTTTTTTTTTACCTTTTCAGTCTTTCCGTTCTTTTGCTTGGTATTGTTGTTATTGTTATTGTTATTCTTTTTCTTTGACAAGAGCTATATATAAAGTAAAGTTTAATAACAAGACTTCTTTATCTTAAAATTAATTGGCTAACATACCTCTTGTAACTTTTTCTTTTGTTGACCCTTTTTACTTTCAGGTTGCTTTTCAACTGGTATGTCGTTTTTAAGCTTCTTGGGTTCTGGTACACTACTTTCTGTTTCTTCTAAAGCGCGCTTCTTGTTTCTAACTCTAGGTTTTTTTACTTTAGGAGTTTCCTTTACTTGATCAGGTTGATCGTTCAAAGAAGCTAATTGAGCTTGGATCTGATCAGCGTCGTAAGAAGTTTGACCTTCTTTTGTATCACGCAAGTTTGCCTTGTTAGCCAACTTATTCTTTTTGGAAATAACTTCCTTCTTTTCTGTAGCAATGCTTTTAGGTAATGCCCAACCTGAAGTTTCAAAAAACATGATAAATAACTAGTTTAGATAAAAAACTAAAAAAAAAAAAATCCTTTTTTCTTTTTTGAATTTGAAAATGCTTATTATGGAAAGAAGACTGCTTTATTCTTTTTTGGCATATTCTATCAACTCTAATTTTGCTTTATCGACATCAATACATAAGATAATAATGGTGGCTATTATAAATAGGGCAAGAATAAATGGCCAACCATGCCATAAATTAGATGTAGATTGTGTAATCGCAGCAATAACTACAGGACCGATCCAGGATGAAGCTTTATTGACTACACCGAATAAACCAAAGAATAAGTTCTCTTTACCTTTCGGTACAAGTTCAGCTAGCATAGTTTGTTGCCATGCCCAAATGGGAGCAGTGAATAGGCCTAACCATACATTAAGTACCCATAACTCGCGATGGGTCTGAATTAAAAAAATATATAATTAATAAATATATAGATATCTTTTTTTTTTTTTTGTTATTACCCTGATACCAAAATTTTCAAAATGAATGCCAAAGCATCCCCATAAAGGTACTACACCAGTTAATCCCACAATAAGTAAAAGGCTTGTTTTTGTTCTTATCTTGAACCGTTTTGAAAGCCATAGAAACATAAGACATCCTATAATCGAAGTAATGGCAGTGACTAAGCCAAAGATAGTCATTTGTTGTGCAGAGAATCCAGTCATTTCGCCCTGGATAATTGAAGTCATTTGATTGATGGTGGATACAGCGTCAGAAAACATAAAATAAGCAAATATGTACATGAATAAATAACGAAGTTTACGTGCTTCTCTAAAATAATGAAACGCTGTAAAAAAAAATCATTGTGTAAATACATATATTATGTATTTACCGTAAGGCTTCAAATATTGATTTCCAACCAATTGTAAAATAATTAGAATGCTTGGGTAATGGAGGTCCTCGTCTTCCTTTTGGTGTAAAAACAAAATAAGGGGTGGCATTGATGGCCCAGAAACAAGCACATACTACCGTGCCGATATAGTTATAAAGAGGGGCATTACCTAAAACATGTGTCACACCGTCCGGAAAGTCGTATTTACCTTCCCATGGTAAAAATGAAACACCAGATAAAACACCAGATATAATCAAAAATCCTATATTTGAAAACGTTGTGGAAACAGCAGAGACATGGTTACGCCATTTTTCCTTGACTATATCTTTATCTTCTATTGTTAATGATGAATCTGTCATAGTGTTTCTGACTATAGGTAAATTATCACTAATTGGGGAAAAGGACTTATTAGAGCTTTATTTAATTATGCACATTGCTTAAATATATATATATATATATATTGTCAGGAGTGCGCATGAATTACATAATTTATATACATATTATGTATACCTCAAGTTTGGAAAGGCAGCAGCGTAAAACACTAGTGTAGCACCATAAGATATAAGTGCAATACACATAATGCCCATCATAATATTCCAATGACTTCCATCATCATCTACTAAAATAATAGGTAATGCTTGAAATACACAACCAATGATGGTGGTTACTAATAAAATATATCGATTCCAATTTCCATAATCTGCTAGACTACTGAAAGTAGTGAATAATAAGAATTGAATGGAAAATGCAATTGCCTGTACGTAAAGCAACATGGATTGTACTGGAATACCATTTGGAGAATTTATCCAAGCTACGTTACATGGTTTAAACGTATCAATTAGATTACAACCTCGAATTGTAGGCGTTTCTGGGTTGAATCCGCCTCGATAAGCCAAGTATTGTAAAATAATTGGCATATAACCGAATATAGTATATCCATTATTCTATATGTATTATTTATAATTTGTTATGTTGATTTTTTTTTCTATAGAATGTACACATGTATGAAATTTACAATCTACTTACACCGTTGTAATAAAGATAATAGCTCCATAATTCCATTTTCGTAGCTGGTGGTTGATCAAATAAATCGTCGTCGTTGTTACAAACATAATCTTTGTGTTCCCTGTCTACTTTGATAGGATCAAACGGATCATTTGTTGATTTTATACTTTCTCTGTCCATCAGTGATTCAAAAAAAAAAAAAAAAAATAAGAAAAGAAAAAAAAAGAGTGAAAGAATAGGAGTGATTTTTTTTTTATGTATGTAGCAAGGATTATTTAAATATTTATTTGTTTATTTTGTTTTTTTTGTTTTTTTTCAATCAAGCTGTTCTAATACGGGTAAAATATTTTCCCAAATCGATATACTCTTTTTATAAAAATCAATATGACAATCAGCATAAGCACTCAAACCTTGTTTTAATTCAGTTTGTCTAGTTCTTTGAAATATTTCGTATTCTTTTATCATTTGGTTTGAGTAACTGTTATTATCATCGTTTGCTTTTGCCACAGATTCTTCAAGTTCTTTAATCTTTGATTCTAATCTAAATACACGTTCATTTTTAGCTCTGTGATGATCATTCATTTTATCCGTCATTAATTCAGCAATATTTGCACCGGCACCTTGTTGTTTATACGGGTGTAAAACACGTTCTTTTTCTACCATAATGGCTTGTAATGAAGTAGATAATTCTTCGAATTCAACTTGTTTTTGATCTCTTTCTACTAATTTGTCTTTGGCTGCGTTACAATAATTTAATAATTCATGGATATCATTCAAGAATAGCAAGTCTTCTTGTTTTCTCTGAGAAAAATTAGAAAGTTAGTAAAGTAATAATAATAATAATAATAATGACATTTACCATCTCTTTTAATGATTCGACATAAAACTCGGTTGCTTCAGCAAATTTTCTTAATGGTTGATCTACATTTGTTTCTAGAGCAGATAAACCTCGAATACTACCAGCGAAATGAGTATAATTCAACTCTAATTCCTGTTGTCGTTTACCAATCCTTGCATAAAGTTTCTCTACAATATTTAAATTATCACCAAATTTATCAATCGTTTCTTTCATCTCTACAAATTTTTCATCTGGTTTCTTGACTTTAGCAAATGTTTTAAAGAATGAACCAAAGATTGAATTGGATGGAGCTGTCTTTGATTGTATGTTTTTATCTACTTTCTATTATTTAGTGTATAGAAGAAAATTGTTATATTAATTGAATGAAATTTTACTTGATTTCTTGTTTACTTACAAAATCAGTGGATTCCAAAAATACGCGAGTATATTGTGATGCTTGTAATAAAGGATGTCTAGCGATTCTATCCATAAACCATTGCAGACTAATATAGTAAAAATATGAGTAACTATAATCAATACGTATATATATTTTCTTACCCTAATCGTCTCTGTTCAATAAACATTGGGTTAAATCGATCACCTTTCATATACTCTAAGAATAAAATAATGTAATACATAAACAAATAAATAACCTATCAAATGACGGTTTTGTGATGATTATTTACTCATGCGATGCTTTTCTGGTAATGGAGGTATGACAGAAGCCGGATATTCAATCGTTAATGCATTATGAAGCCATAAGAAATCTCGAAAACGTCTCCTTACAGGTCTTTTATCTTGAGAATACATTGGTAAATTTGTCTATATATATACATGTATATAATAATGAAAATTAGTAGGAAATAATTATTTGTTTTTTTAAATAAATATTTACCATAGTAAATACTCTATAAGTAATAAACGAACCGTCCGAACTTTTTTGAGCATCGTCTACTATAATAGTCATGGGTTCTGGTTCAAACTCATCTTTTGCTGTTGGACTTGTTGCTGCTGTAGTTACAGTTGTACTCATAATAGTATCGGTATTCGTCATGGGTTGAAAAGGATCAAAAGTACTTGAAGAAGCTACATTCTACTTTTTATCCTTTAGTCTTTTTTGTTTAATAAAAAAGTAAGGTTAGACTTTCTTACTTGATCATAAAACGAGTAATTATCTGAATTTGTCCAAGCTGTTTCATTATCATAGTCATTCATATTAAAAATATATATATATTATATTATATAAAAAGAGAGAAAGAAAAAAAAAAAAAAAAAAAAAAAAAAAAAAAAGAAAAAAAATATTGAAAAAGCGATTAAAACAGCAAAGCAGAAAACAAGCATTAAACCTGATGTCATTTTGTTTTATTATGGTTTATCAACAACAACGTCTGGTCTACTACTAAATAATTCATACTTTGAGTTTTGACAACTATATCTCTTTTTGGCTCTACAAACAGTACAAGTTGTTACTGCAGTAACGACAGGTTTAGCTTGATTAAAAAAAAAAAATAATAATTAAAGAATCTATTTTGTCTCTTTTTGTGTTACAACACACTTACAATGGATTCGAGTGGTGGAAGTCATTGCTGGAATTTGTGGTGTCTCACATCGTTTACAAACCATTCTTTTTACACTTGGATCTCTTATTTATATAAATAAGTTTCTTATCATAGACAGATTTATATTTATATATATATATATTTTTAAACGCTTCTACACTTACAAACGCATAACAAGTCGAGAAGTTATTTGCTTCATGTTGCGATTAAAATAACGACAAGGACCAAGTATAGATCCTGCTGGATCTCCCTTCCAATGCTTTACGCCTTGGTCTGATGTAGTAGTGGTTTGGTCTGTTTCATAACGAATCGTTGACATGAGAATAGAAGCTTGATGTAAAAATGATAGTCTATCAAAAGCTTGTACGTTTTTTGGGTTGACTCCAGCAGGTCTTTCTTTTCTACCTTTTGCCATTCGTAAATAATAGTTTTTTATATATATATATAAGGGGTTTGAAGGAAATATGACAGAGTAGTTTGAATAATTCCTTTATGCAAGGAGTTCTGTCTCTTATCAATAAACAAAAAAGGTTATTAAATTGTATACCTATCTTAATGCTTACATTATGCTCATGACTATTAAAAAAAAATGAGGGGCTTTGGCACTATGTGACTATTTTTAATTTACACTCAAAAAAAAAAAAAAAAAAAAAAAAAAAAAGAAAAGAAAAAAAAAAGTTTAAAGTAGATCTCGACCCCTTTTTTTATATTTAAAAAGATATCAAATATTCAAAATGGCATCGCTCTATAACTTCAAGAAGATCGAGCCAGTTCCTACTTCGTCCGACTTTGTGGACATTATTTTGTCAAAGACACAAAGAAAGACACCTACTGTTATTCACAAAAATTATAATATTGGCCGTATTAGACAGTTTTATATGCGTAAAGTCAAGTTTACTCAAGAAAATTTCGATGAAAAGTTCAAGAATATTTTAGACGAGTTCCCTAAGCTTGAGGTAAGTTAAAAAAAAAAAAGAAATAGTTTGGTAAAAAAAAGGATCGGGAATACTTATATGGGGGTTTTTTTTTAAAAACAGGATATTCATCCTTTTTATGCTGATCTTATGAATGTATTGTATGATAGAGATCATTACAAATTGGCACTTGGTCAAATCAACACAGCACGTCATTTAATCGATCAAGTAGCTAAAGATTACGTTCGTCTTTTGAAGTTTGGTGATTCACTTTATCGTTGTAAGCAATTGAAGAAGGCAGCTTTAGGTAGAATGGCTACAGTTATGAAACGTCAAAAAGATAGTTTAGCTTATCTTGAACAAGTTCGTCAACATTTATCTCGTTTACCTTCTATTGATCCCAACACACGTACCCTCTTGATTTGTGGTTACCCTAATGTCGGTAAATCTTCATTCATTAACAAGATCACTCGTGCCGAAGTTGACGTACAACCTTATGCTTTCACCACCAAATCCCTCTTTGTGGGTCATATGGATTACAAGTATATGAGATGGCAAGTAATTGATACACCTGGTATTTTGGATCATCCTTTAGAAGAACGTAATACTATTGAAATGCAATCTATTACTGCTATGGCACATTTAAGATCTTGTATCATGTATTTCATGGATTTATCTGAACAATGTGGTTACAGTATCGAAGATCAAGTCAAGTTATTCCATAGTATCAAGCCTCTTTTTGCTAATAAGCCTATTGTCTTGGTAATTAACAAGATTGATCAAGTGAAGATCGAAGATCTCCCTGAGGAACAAAGAAAATGGATTGAAGATATTGCAGCAGAAGAGAATGCTACTGTATTGACCATGTCTTGTTATAATGATGAAGGTGTTATGAGTGTACGTAATAATGCTTGTGATAAGTTATTAGCAGCTCGTGTAGAGATGAAGATGAAGGGTAACAAGATTAACGATGTTATCAACAAGATTCATTTGGCTAGACCTCAACAAAGAGATAATGTCGCACGTCTTCCCCATATTCCTGCAGAAACCAAGACCCGAGTTAAATACGATAAGAACGATCCTAACCGTCGTAAACTTGCAAAGGATATCGAAGAAGAAAACGGTGGTGCAGGTGTATTCAATGTTGATCTCAAGAAACAATACATGTTGGAAGATGATGAATGGAAATATGATAAAATTCCTGAATTCTTGGATGGTCATAACGTTGCTGACTTTATTGATCCTGAGATTGCAGAGAAGTTAGAAGCTTTGGAGAGAGAAGAAGAACGTTTAGAGGCAGAAGGATTCTATCAATCTGATGAAGAGATTCTTGATGATGAAGAAGAGATTCTTCGTACTGCTGCTGATGGTATTCGTGATCGTAAGAAGTTAATCGTACAAGCACATCGTGCTGCTCGTGGTAGAACAAGACCTGTCTTACCCAAGACTGCTGCTGCTAAATTCAGTACTGTGAGTGAAATGGGTGAACACCTTGAAAGCATGGGTATCGATGCTACTGATGCTGCTGAACGTACTCGTACTGCTGCTGCTGGTCGTAAGCGTACTCGTAATGAAGCTCTTCCTGACCAAGCTGTTAAGGATGTGGATGTACGTGAACGTGATGAAGCTCTTACTGAAGAAATGAGTAACTTGGGCTTCCGTAACGTTAAGCAAAAGTTGGAAGCTGATAAACAAAAGAAACAAGGTCAAAAGCCAAGTGCACTTATGGGTAAGCGTGGTGAATCTGACAGACAAATTCAAACCAAGATGCCCAAGCATTTGTTCTCTGGTAAACGTGGTATGGGTTCTACTGACCGTCGTTAATCGAAAGAAAATTTTGCTATAATATTTAGAACATTTTAGATTTGTGTATAAAAAAAAAGAAAAATTAAAAAGTAATAAAAAACAAGAGATAATTGTAAAGAAATCGCAGTATAGTTATTTTAACTGTAAAGAAAAGAGTGTTAAGGGGAAACGATGAGCATTATTTTATTCCCATAAATCAAATTTGAAATTACTACCTCAATTTTCTTTTCTTGGTTACGTATTGTAATAACAATGTATGTACACATAGTTAAGATCTTAACTTGTTCACTATGAACAATTAAAAGTAGGTGAATTCTTGAGAGCACATACCACAGTCGGCACCACAAAAAAAGAAAAAGAAAAAAAAAGCAGGTTTTGGCCTTTGGAGTCCCTGACTGTGGTGTAGATGAGTTTATGTGGAGTCTTTTGAGCTTTATGCCATGCATTAACCAAATGCTCCATAGAGCTGATATTGTACTTATACTTCATCAACCATATCAGTTCAAGTTTAGTTAGAAATAAAAACAAATATTTTACTAATTGATTTTATGGATTAAAGATATATAATAAAAGAAAAAAAAAAGTCTACTGTATGATTAACTAAAATAAATGTTAAAGTGAATAATACATAATAATAATAATAATAATAATAATAAATGTCTAGCTGTAAAAGAATGGTGTAATCTTGGGGGCATAAGGGGATGGTACATAAAGACAAGACACTTTAACAAAAAAAGAATGGCTTTATTTATGTATATCACAACATGTCAAAGGAAAATAAGTTTAATCTGGACTTTTTGTATATTACTTTTTTTTTTATTACAATAATTATTTAAAAAAAAATTACTAGTGCTTTAGCCTTTACAATCCGGAAAGGAAAAGTTTCTGAATTCAAAGTTTCCCAAGACAAACCACGAGGAGGTCCACTAGCTGAAGTCTCAAAAATAAGAATGCAACGGATAAGTACAACAACACAACAGTCAATGATAATATTTTTCTTAGAGATGACTACCAAGATAAGAACCATCAATCCAACTCTCCCTTCGATATTCGTATGGTTTTACGTGCCATTACACCCAGGATTAAACTGCACGAACCGCTCGTAAACGAGGACGGAAGAGAAGGAGACAGGACTTACCAAGATAGAACATACTCGCCAAAAAATAGAATCACTAACTGCTGTGGTGTTGTGGCAACAATCAACTTTTGATCATAATACTTTCCTTTGAGATGACATCTACCAAGATGAGAACCATCAATCCAACTCTCCCTACGATATCCGTATGGTTTTACGTGCCATTACACCCAGGATTGAACTGCACGAACCGCTCGTAAACGAGGACGGAAGAGAAGGAGACAGGACCCATCAAGATAGAGCATACTCGCCAGAAAATAGAACTCACAAAACTTGATCATTGCTTTTACAAACCCGTTGCATTGCTGAAACTGTTAGAAACTGCTTGGAAACATAATATATAAAAAAAAAAATGACTTACCATCATAGCAACAACCGTTTTGTCCTTTTGATTTCAAGTTCCAGCAGACTACAAATAGCAATATTTCTAAAATGAGTGTTAGAAATTGTTAGAAACTGTTTGGAAACATAATATAAAAAAAATGACTTACCACCATAATAACATCCGTTTTGTCCTTTTGATTTCAAGTTCCAGCAGACTACAAATAGCAATATTTCTAAAATGAGTGTTAGAAGGTGTTGGAAACTGTTTAGAGACATAATATATATATATATATATATAAACTTACCACCATAATAACAGCCGTTTTGTCCTTTTGCTTTCAAGTGCCAGCAGACTACAAATAGCAATATTTCTAAAATGACTATTAAAAATTGTTAGAAACTATTTGGAAGCATAATAAAATATATATAAAAAAAAAATAACTTACCATCATAACAACACCTATCATAGCAACACCTGTCATAGCAACACTACCAGCCATAATAATAACCGGCAGTACTAAATAAGCAAACACCCGGTGATGACAGCAGAAAATCGATACTATGGCACCATATTAACTGTATCACAAATAGAACAAGATACCCGACAAAAGAAACCCAGAAGCAACTGGTATTCAAATCTTTAAATCTTTATGCAGCAATACACTTAACTTCCCAGAAGTAAACTTCTAGGACCAGGAACTATCCCATGGTAAGTTAATTACAGATGAAGAATAAAGAAATGTCGAGATCTATACTAATCTGCAAGTAGAGAACTAATGCATTACACTTCGAGAAGTGCTGATTGCGGCATGTCAAAACATTGTAAATGTTCCACGGTAAGAAAACCGCTACATTCGCATCACAATCAAACAATAGAACACCATACTTTGCAAAAGAAAAGATAATAATGGGTATAAAAGGAGGAACAACAGGGTTATTTTGTATATTTTTTTTTTATTCGTAATCTTGATGATGACGTTTCCAAAAAAAAAATTATGATAAAAAAAAAAAGTGTGTCACAAAAAAAAACCACAGAGACTGAAGCGCCGTAGAAACAGAATTTATTATTATCTCACCTTAACATAAACGTAAAGGCTTTATTATTTTCAAACTAATGTTGTAGTTACAGTCTTTGGTTAGATTGAAAGTTTAATTGAGCTCCATGGGTGAATTTAACAGTAGGTAAAGAGCAACAGCGGAAATATTATTACTCTAAATATTATATATAAAAAGAGGATATCTTTCAATTAACGAGTGTGTAGACACAACTACAACATTACTTTTGATTGTGGTTTTATGTAAGCGTATTATCAACAAGGTATCTTTGTTGGATTATCTCTCTTTTAATATATATATACATATAGATAAAGACATAAAAATAAAGAACATCATGTATATATTATTTGCCATCTTTTTTTTTTTTTTTTTTTTTTTTTTCATACATATCCCTTAGTATAAAGTGAAATGAGTCAAATGTGCTTCTACAGTTAGTGTTAGTTATTGTTCGATAATTCTTTATACATGTATATCTAGTTGGGTTCGTTTGTTGACTGAGTGTTGGATAATTGGTTCAGGTCAAATAAATAACTACCATCAAAACTTTCAGTATCCTGTGTTTTAAAGGAAACTCTTTTCGTGGTATCATTCTTTCTTTGTTAGTTTCAATATTCAGAGAGAGAGAAAAAAAAATATGATAATAAAATTATATCTTTAATAATTATAAGGTCTGATCATCTTTTCTTTTGCTTTTGGTACTTCACTTTCTAAAATATTGCCTTTTATTTCAACAATAGGCGAAATACAAAATCAACATCATCGCTTCCCTCAACTTTCTCAAACGCAACATATTAATTATTATCGAAGTAGAAGTAACGGAAAGGATTCATACGGATTATTAACACTATCATTCAGGTTTTCAT
>JAIXMQ010000202.1:0-13329 GCA_025716855.1 Pilaira anomala
TTTTTTTTTTAAAAAAAAATAATAGAGCGTGATTCTGCCGCACACACTGAATCTTTAACTGGTTTAGAACTTTATAAAATCAATATGGAAACTCGTGAATCTACCAAGGTACAAGATAGTTGGACTGGTGAGCAATCAATTACCAACATGATGAACGTCAAGGATGTTATTCCTGCTACTGCTTCTCAAGACGCTAACTCTGCTTACTATTATAAGTTGACTGCTAAAACTTCACATGAAGAAGTCTGTGATTTCTTTTCTCACCCCTTCTATGTTAACTTTTAATAAACTTGTTGTTGTACAGTAGTATATATATATTTTTTTTTATCAATAAATAATATTTTATTCCCAAATTAATTGACCAAATTCATTTATACTTGCAACTGATTGAGGTGTCTTTGATCTTGATGGTGCATTTTTACCCCAAGGTGTATTTTTACCTTTTCCTGTAGAATAAAATTCATCAATCTTGGCCTTTTCTAATTGCTTTTTATGTTTACGAAGACGTTCTTCTTGTAATTTATCTGCAGCTAATTTAGCTTCCTTTTTCTTTTGTGCTCGAGCCATGTTCTCGCGTTGTTTCTTGTCAAGTGGTGAATTGGAAATACCACTATTCATTTCTGCGTTCAAGTCAATCGTACTGCTTGACTTTCCACCTGTAGCTGCAGGACGACGCGCTAGAATGGATATTTTTTTTTTAGTTTTTACCTCTCTCTCTCTCTCTCTCTCTCATTTTTTAATACTATCTACTACTACTACTCACTTTTCACTTGACTCCATCCTTCTTCATATGGTACGGATTCCCATTCATCTTCAATTTCTTCGGGACGGATACGTAATACACGAGCATAATCGGCTGTAGGATCCATATGTTCATCAATTTCCTTTACAGGAGTTTCAACTTCTTTAGAAGGAACAACAACAGGTTCTTCATCCACAGGTGCTGTCTTGACAGATTGTTGCTGTTTCTTGGGCTCTTGCTTATTGGCTTCTTGCTTCTTGGCTTCTTGCTTCTTGGCTTCTTGCTTCTTGGCTTCTTGCTTCTTGGCTTCTTGCTTCTTGGCTTCTTGCTTCTTGGCTTCTTGCTTCTTTACAGCGCGCTTTGTCTCAGCTACAACAGGTTGAGTCTCGGCCTTGTTCTTGTTCTTTTTAGACTCTGACTTGGTTTCAACAGGCTTTTCTTGAACTTTCTTTACTTCGGCTGCTGCTGTAGCAGTAGTTTCAGTAGCGACATTCTTCTTCTTTTTATTCTTTTTCGATTTCTTTGTTGTCACGGTTTGTTGTTGTTCCTCTGACTCCTTCTTTTTCTTCGCATCAGCTATTCTCTTTCGACGAACATACTCGTGGTCATCTAATAAGGGTTCTGAACTAGGACCACCTGTCAGATAGACCATAACAATTGGAAATAAAAACACAAGTAACCATCCAATAGCTCTCCACATGATGATGAAAGATGAACAAAGTAAAAAAAAAATATATATTTTGGCGTTTCTTTAAAAAATATATACAAATTCATCCAAGCATTATGACGTGTAACATTTATTGTGGGATATTTTTTTTTTTTTTCCCTTAATTGGATACGCCGCCCCTCCTCTATTTGAAACATGATGATATAGTTTTTTTACAGTGACACTTTACTTATTAAAATTAGATGCTTTATCGTCTCGGTGCAGTTTACTTGGCAGATTTTAAAAAAAAGTATATATATATATATATATATATAAAGGACCTTGTCAAAAGGTTGTTATTTTTATATATGTGTATTTCTAGTAATAGTAGTAGTAGTAATAATAATAATAATAATAACATGAATGATTCGTTTGTTGTTGTTGTTGTTTCTATTAGAGAGATAAAGTGGAAAGGGACGGGAGTGGGGTGGGGGGATATATGAGAGTTTTAATTGATCTCTTCTTTTGATGGACGAGGTAAATAAAGTCCATGAGCATGAATATAATCAATGACAGGATTTGGTAACAGGTATTTAATCGACATGCCTCGTTTCACAAAGAGTCTGTATAAAGAGATTAGTCACCAAGAAAAGAAAAAACTTGTACAAATCAATTTTACCTAATTTTAGTTGAACTGATATCATTATGAATTAATTGTTTGATAACAGTAACATTCATCTAATTCATTTTAAACATTAGATTTAATTCACTGTATTTCTCTCTCTTTTGTGTGCCTTACTCTATGTTGATATAGTATATCATGCGATAACAAAAATCCGTACACATCTGTACCTGTTCTTTCTATAATTACACAACCGTAATGACCTACAATATGATGCAACTTGATATTTTTCGTATTGAATGGTAAAATTAAAATTGAATATACATATAAAAACTTACATCATTAGGAGCCCAGACACCTGGGTGACCAAAGGAAGCAATTAAATCACCACCAGCTAATAACATGATACGTATCTTACGTCTCTCACCTATTTTACTTTTTATTTGAATACAATCATAGCATCGCCTCTTTTATTTATATATTTACCTGAAGAGGTAAGAATACCTCCACCTACTTGATTTAACTCATAATCAAAATGATCCAAGACAACAGCAGTTCTTTGATAGGTAGTTTGACGTGGTTCCCAAGAATCAACCATGAGCCAATCGGAAGTAGTTTCTACAGCCAACTGACACATTTTAACTCTATTCTCTGCCTTTGCTAAACCTTCCTTCATATAGTGATCCGAGACAGGAGAATAATAACCTGTGAGTAATTCAAATTCGTTTCTTTCTTTGAAATGATCTTGTGCCATTTCTTTTTTTTTTTTTTTTTAAAAAAAAAAAGGGAACTTTTTTGTTAGTTATAAAGCTAATTTTTATTTTTGTCGGAATACTTTACCAAACATTCTCAAGTGAAGATAAGTGACAGGGGAGAAGGATCCACATGCAACAAGTACAAGAGGAATCTTACTGTCATCTAAAAAAAAAAGGTGAGAGTCAATATAGACAAACCAAAGTGTGGTTAGAAAATATACCTTTCATGATAGTAGGTAAAAAATGTCTAGGGAATTCATAAGGCGTATCAAAAGAAAGTGGTGTTAATTCATACGGTGTAGAAATTCTAGTGATAGACATTTTATATGTATATATATATATATATATTTTTTTTTTCCTTAGTGGAAGAGCAAAGAAGTATAAAATATAAAAATGATTATTTTTTTTTTGTCATCATCCGATAAGTGATCAGCTGAGAAACAATCTTTTTTTTTTTTTTTTCCCGTACCCGCAAAAAAAGATGAGTAAGATATGCAACATTGAGTCATTTTTGTAAAAAAAAAAAAAAAAAAAAAAAAAAAAAAAGAGGGTTTTTTTATAAAGGATTCAAAATATGATAAAGTAACCATGACAATTAATTCGATTATTTTTTTTTTCGTGGAAAATCAATAATAATAATAAAAAGACTTGTCAAATTATAGGAACTCGATGACGTGTTTGCAGAGGGAGAGGAGATTTTAAGGGAACTGTTTGAAGCGGACAGAAAAAACATTTATTATTTCAATTTTTTTCTTTTTTTTTTTTTTTTTTTTTTTTTTCTTTGTTAATTTATAAATCATGACACAAGGTAAAAAGAAGAAGAAAAAATAGAAATAAAAAATTACAGAGAAAGAAAGAGAGAGATAGTTTAAAACTAATACGCGTCCTTTTCTTTATTATATCAGTACCTCGTAACTTTCGTTTATTAGAAGAGTTGGAAAAAGGAGAGAAGGGACTTGGTGATGGTTCTTGTAGTTATGGTTTAGCAGATGACGATCTTTTAATGCATAACTGGCATGCCACTATTCTCGGTGCACCTCATGTAAGTATGCGTTTTTGTTTCTTTATACATATATATATATATTATTTATAAACTAAATTACAAAGTATAGTCTGTTCATGAAAATCGTATTTATAGCTTAACTATCTATTGTGGTGATCAATACCCTAACCAACCACCTGTACTTCAATTTGTCTCAAGGATTAACTTGCCCAGTGTCAATCCTCAAAATGGAAAGGTAAAAATTATTTATAAAAGAGAGAGAGAGAGAGAGAGGGCTTTTCTAAAATATCAATCATAGGTTGATCCTAGTCGTTTACCTTGTCTTGCACATTGGAGAAGTAATTATACACTCGAAACTGTATTGACCGAATTAAGAAGGTAAAATATAAAACTAAACCGAGTGTACATTTTTTAATATGTATATTAACGCATATTATTTTGTTTGCATGGATAGAGAAATGGCTACTACCGGAAGAAAGTTGCCTCAACCTGCTGAAGGATCTACTTTTTAAATAAATCCCCTTTTAAAGCAAATTCATAAAAAAAAAAAAAAAAAAAAAAAACTGGGTTTTAATCAAAACTTGCATTGCCATGGAGATTTCGGATGCTTTTTGACCGATAGAAATAAATAAATAATAAAAACAAAAAAAAATAGTATTTTTTTTTATTGTAAAAAAGTATGAACAAAGGGAAATAGAGAATAAAATAAAAATAGAATTTTTTTTGTTTTGTTTTATCTCTTGTATGTACAGTTTGTTTAAAAGAAGAAGAGACAGAGAGAGAGAGAGAGAGAGAGAAAAGTATGCAAATTATATGATATATATATGTATAAAGGATTTTGGATTTTAGATTTTAGCATCCATTGGCTTTCTTACACCACGATAGTTTAAGCGAACTTCATGCATTAAAGGACTTGCTGCCAAATCTGCATCAAATAAAGGTAAGGCTTGTGTTGTAGTCATCAAGACGATAGCAGCCATAAAGAAACAAAGTGGGTTCATTTTATATATATATAGATATGTTAATTGATTGATTTATTTAAAAAAAAAAAAAAAGTTAAAAAGAAAAACAAAAAAAAAAAAAAAAAACTTGAAAAAATTCCCTTTAAATAACCAGATGGATATTACCTAAAAAGGGAGACAACAAGTGATGACGGTACGGTTTCATCATGTATTCAATAAGGTCTATTTCCCCAAAAAAAAAAAAATGATTAAAAATAGCATAATACATCCCTTTTTCTCACCCTTTACCTTTTAGTCTTAATTCAACTTCAAATCTCCTTTTTGTTTGATTCTGACCTCAGTCCACTACTCCACACACAATAATAAAAAAAAAAAAAAATTGTGGAGAGTGAGAGACGATCGATTTAAATTCCGTTAATCAAGAAAATATTTTTTGGTTTTTGTTTTTGAAATCCGTGTCAGTTTCGTGTTCAACAAAATAATAATAATAATAATAATAATAATAATAATGGCTTCACTTGGAGATTCAGCATATAAATTAGCAAAAGAAGCAAAACGTACATCAGATTTATTTGTTTCACCTTATAATGATGAATTAGTACAAACCATTTGTCGAGAGATTCGACTACTTCATAACAAGGCAAAAGAAGTAGTTAATCTCATGAAGTCTCGTGGATCGACAGCGGATCCCAGTAGCATGTCACAAGTAATGCTTTATCATTTAGCTGTAAAACGTAACAAGCGAGTTTTGTTTGCATACCATAGACAACGTATCAATAAACTTAAAGAGATATCTTGGAACGTAGGACTTCAGTCCAAATTCCAACGTGAAATCAAGGCCAGTTTAGGTCCTACCGAACAAAAGTTCCTGGATGAGTATGCGGATATGGTCAATACTTATAAACAAAGCTTTATAGAAATCGATTTAGGTGGGAATGGTGGCGCTGGTTTAGAGCCACCTGTTGATTTGTTTATTGAAGTTCGCGTTGTGAAAGACGCGGGTGAGATTAGTACAGAGTATGGTGTATTAAACTTATCTAAAGGAAATCAATTCTATGTACGTAGAACGGATGTAGAATCACTTATTAAAGCAGGTTATTTAATTCATGTATAATAATAAAAAAAAAAAATCAAAAAACCTCTCTCTCTCTCTCTCTCTCTCTCTATATATATATATATACAAAAACATTCACTTTCCTCTCCCTTCCTTTTTTTTTTTTTTATTTTATATTACTACTTTTTTTCTTTATTGAGTGGTTTGCTTGAAGAATTCTTTTTCATGTTGTTTCTTTTCTTCTCTAGTCTTATCAACAAATTCACCCTTTAATTGTCCAGAGGCTTCATATGCGTACATAGTAGCACCAACAGCGGCACAACCAGCACCCATCTTTGCAAATGAATGACCTAAAATAAAGCAAAATTTTAAATTCTCGATATCTCTTTCTTAACTGCCAAAAACTTACTCTTAATACCAGCCAACAAACCAGCAGCACAACCACCAATAGCAGCATTCAAAGGATCTTCCTTTTCACGATAACCTTGTGCTGCACATTCACCAAGAGTGAAAATACCACCCATGGCAGCTATTTTTTTTTTTTTTATTTAAATCGAACATGGGTTATTTTTTTTTTTTCTTTCTTCTTCTGTAAAACACGATGATAAAAACAAAAAAAAACTTACCGAAGAAAGCAATAGTACCACCAGTTCTAGTAAGTACACCTCGGGCACCGTCTGTATGCTTTTGAGCGGTGTTTTGCATAGCGGAAACAAATAAACCGATACCACCTGCAATGGCAGTAGTCTTTCCTGCTTCAGCAATACAATCTTTAGAGGCGGTCATGTTTTAATGTAGGTACAATCGTAAAAAAAAAAAATATATATTATTTTAAAAGACTGGGCGGGGTATTGATTGATTTTTTTTTGTGTGTGTGTGTTGTGCGGTTGCAGTTGAAACTTTTCAACCCCCAGGCCCTCTAGACTGAAAGGTGTTTTGCGGTTTTTCTATAAATGATTCGCGTTGATTGGATACATTTAAAGATGACGTGAACTTACTAGTGTTACACTTTGAAATGATTGCGGTCTTTCTTTCTTTTTAAGATGCATGCATGGTATATTGACTTTTTCATTATAAAAAAACTGGTCTTAATTCACTAAGGGGTTTTTTAATACATATATTAGCAGATGATAAGCAGACCAATTTTAACTAAATCCCAAATTTAAATAGGAAAAAAGGCAATGATCGATAAGTGTAACAGATTTATAAAGGAGGACCTTCCGATTTTTCATCACTTTTTGTTTGTGGTTACATTGTTGTGTGATGTTCCTTCCGTCATCATAAACCATTTTGCTTTCTTTTTAAGTAATTATAACAAAAATTCATCTTTTCTTAATGTTTCTTCCTCCGCTTCTTTGTTCTATTTATTTCTTTTTTAAATTGTAATACTTGTATTTGTTTGTTCAATAATGCAGATATTAAAAAAAAAAAAAAAAGTGATACGTTTTGTTTGTTTATTTATTTAATTGAAGCAAGTCGTTATTTGTTGTTCCGAGGTTTAAAGTTTTAGATTTAAACTTGTTTAGGTTGAGCGTTCAAAAGACGCGTTACACATTATTTTTTATTCAAAAAGATCGAAACAGTTTTTCATTTCTTCTCTTTTTTAGAATACACTATAATATGAAGAAGAAAGAAATATAACAATGAGTTCAGGAGTATGTATCTAGAAACAATACTTAACTTGAGAAATAAAGAAACCGGTATTTGTAACCTGGTTACCAATACAACGTCATGCCAAGTATACAATACACCAAAAGTTTTTTTTTTTTGTGTTCTAACATGTAACCTTAAAAAAAAAAAAAAAAAAAATAGTCTGAAGAGCACCCATTTATTGGTTAACATTTAAGACAATACGCAATCTTGAATATATATAAAAAATAAAATAAAAAGGGTCTTTTGGTTAGGGTACCTGACGGCTTAGTCAGTGCATCATTATACAGTAATTATTATACATAAATAGTTTTACCTCCTAATATTCATATTCTTTATAGTTACATACAACCTATAATAATGAACAATGATAAGAAAAGAGAAGCGGAGATAAAGATGAATTAAGCAACTCAGGGTCATGGAGATACAGTTTGGATCAGTTTAAAACACCATAATGACTTCAAGAGACCCGATTCGTTCAGTTCTTATATACGATTCCGTAATAGTGTTACTTGCAACCAAAAACAATGTAGGATACCACTAGAGTAAGAAATCGTTTATTATATCAAAAACGGGATTACAGTTTCCAAGAAAACGGCATGACTTGAAAGAAAGGAGAGGCAGAGGAAATCATCACTATTTGGCAACATCAAAATTCCCATTTGTTATATACGTATAACCTTGTGATGATTTGAATTTGGACAAATCATCTTGGGCTCATATGATAAAACTTGTTTATTGTTATCTTACATATCGCCATTGTTGTTTATTTTCTCTTATATTAATTAAAAAGGCATTCTTCTCTACTATTAGAATGAACCTCTTTTTCAAATGATATACTTATGATGATAAGTGTAATATATCTGCTGAAAACCATTCTTCTATTTGAACACATGATGTGCTGGGTGTACAAAGCCAGACACATGCAAAAAAAAAAAAAAAAAAAAAAACCGTTTATTGTTGGAAGTCGGGAAAACATGCGGTGTACTTTATGTAAAAATGCTTGTATTTTTTTTTTTTAAAAAAAATGTATCGGTTAAAACCTAACACTACAAAACCAAAAGATTATAATTTTTATACACAATGCTTTGATACAGCATCTACTTAAAGCTTATTAGTTCTTCAATTATTAGCGTATTTATTTACATGTGGGTCTCTTGTCATGAGTAGTGAACTACTAACGCACACGACGTTACTCAAATCGACACGATAAAGATTTGAGTAACCGACAATTTCCCAAAAACCTCTGGTTTCAAACAGGATTAACTTTTTTGTTTTTGCATGATTTTTTTTTCTTTCTTTTCAAATCTCACCCGGGTTTATAATTAAAATAGGGTGTTTTACTTTTGAAGGCTAATAATATCTGGTAGTCAATTCAAAATGTATATAAATATCAAACTTTTTTTGTTTTTTTGTTTGTGGTCAAGGAAATGATATCATTGAATGTTACATACATAAGAAATAAATAGAAAGAGGGATTTGAGCAATTTAATAACGAATGGAAGTTTTTTGTTAACGACTGCAACTAAAATCTCTTTTTAGTCGTTGAAGATAAATTGTCGATTAGACTTTTTCGAGCCTTTTTGTTTTGTTTTGTTTTTTTTTTATTGGGGAAACTTAAAATATGGTGTAAATCCTTCGAAATTTAAACACTACAAAATCTCCTAGTTACTAATTCAAAGAAAGATAAAGAAATAGAGTTAAGCTTTTATTATTAGGAAGGGGAGAGAGCTTTTTTTCTTCGTTTACAATAAAAAAAAAAAAAATTAAAAAAAGGTGCATGTAGCTAGATTTATCGCTCTTTACTTTACCGTTATTTTTATTTTTTTTATTTTGCCACCTTTTTTTTCACCTTTTTTGACAAGACACACAGAAAAAAAAAAAAAAAAAAAAAAAAAAAAAAGTTTAGAAGAAAAATAGAGCAGAACAAATAAAAATAACGTAAAACATGACCAACAAGAGTTGTTTGAATAATCAGTTTACCAATGATTTTATAGTGGACGATCAAGATGAAGTGAATTCACCGGAACCAGTGTATGCAAGCGAAGGGTTTGGCGGGATTAACCAAGATTTTCGAGAAGACACGACGTTTATATTAGATATTGAATCGTCGAGTAAACAACCAGGTACTTTGACAGGTGAACAATGTCCCATGGCAGACTTGGTTAATAACAGTTATGATTATCTTTCTACTCAGTACCCACATTGGCGTCGTATGCTTTCCGATGAATATATGCGTGATACCAAACTGGACGATACCAGTACCAATCAACAAAAACTAAAGACAACAGCACAGTTGGTCATGTTACATATTGATGATCATGCTTGGGCTTCCATTGTCCATTACCTCACCGCTTCTAAATTCATCTCTCAACCCGAATTCTATCTTTCTCTCGCATTGGACTCGGGGGAAGCAACAAGTCAATTAACTGCAGCTCAAGTCAAGCAATTAGCTAAAGCCAAGGCTCATTTATTAAGCCAGGAACAAGAAAAAGATTGGTACGATAACAGAAAAGTAGAGGCTTGGAGACGTGCTCTCTTGGCCAAATTTGCTCAGAATGAAGACCTTCAGAGAGCGTTGATTTTAACAGGTTGGTCGAAATTGGTGGATAAACATGGTCGAGTTCAACATTTATTGATGTGGGTAAGAGCTGTTTTAAGAGGTGATCAAAAGGAAACTCCTACAAATGAAGTGATACCAAAGAGTGTTGTGAAAGAAGATACTCAGTTGAATCAAAACAATAAGAGCGTTGATGAGGTAGTTACTAATTTTCTTTATTGTTTTTCTTTATTTTTTTTTAAAAAAAAAAAGAAGGCTCGTCTTTAATCATTAATTTTTTTTTTTTTTAAAAAAAAAAAGGTACTTCGCGTGATTGAGGGATTATTTGGAAAAGATAAACAACATGTATTATCGTCTATTCTTGGAGCTCAACAACAACAGCAACAACAGCAACAACTAGAACAACAACAACAACAACAAAAAAAGATTATTGAACCCAAGGTAGTAGAAATGAAAGATGCAGTGGGTTATTTGGAACAAATCAAGACAGATGAACCACCACAAACTTATAACAAATTTCTTGCCATTATGACCGATTTTAGATCAGAAAAGTAAAAAAAAAAAAAAAAAAAAAAAAAAAAAAAGCTATGTTTATTGATTCATGCTAAAAAAAGTGGAAACTCAAATTTATTTATTTATTTATTTTAGGATTAATACCCCTCAAGTGTTGGAACGCGTTACATTATTGTTTAAGGGAAAACCTTGGTTAATTCGTAACTTTTTAATGTTTTTACCACCAGGTCATATTCTTGATTTATCACCCGAAAACAAATTGAATTCAATCTATATTACTTCTCCAAATGGTAAAAAAATTATTATCAATACAGACGAAGGAAAAGTGTTGTTTGAATAAAGTTCTTTTTATTATGATTACTTGTTATTGGTTTAAACTAATGCGATACCATATCGAATCACCATAACAATACTAAAGGTTATTATAATATAATTCTCGTTAATTTTTAAAAAAAATACAATGCACTTTTTTTTTTTTTGTTACCTTAATAAAGTAACAAGTCCTGCAGGCATAAATTTACGGCCACGATAGAATCGAGGACCCATTACGGATAAAAGTAATAAACTGTTGATCAATGCTAAAATTTTAGTGTCGAGATAAGCGCCATAAGCAGCTAAAAAGCCAAAAATGGCACCAGCTAAAAGTGACATGGTACTGCCAGCTGCAATATATCTTATTAGTACATATATTTGCAGACGTCTTTTTTTTTTTTTTTAAGTCTCTTTACCTTTAAGATACCCAATAGCACCACCGGAAAAGACAATAAGTCCATAGAGGTAACCAATAATGTCAGTCATTATAAAGATGTAGTAGACAACAACAAAAAGTTTAATTTCTCTGGAAATCGTGTTTTTTTATGCTCCGTATTTATTGCTCGTTTGTGACGTAGCTTTTAAGACGAGATCTGTATGCTAAATGAACGATAAGGTATTTAAGTATTAAATGCAGATTTAGCTTCTCAAATTAGCCTTATAAATATACTTAATGAAGACTTTTTATAAAGACTTGAGCCACTAAATGAGAAATAGCATATCTGCAAGATCCTGACATAAGACATATTTAATTTAATGGAATAAATTAAATTGAGTGAATACTTGGGACACTATAATCCGCATCACAAAAAAAAAAAGCGATTTGTAGTGTAGATGAGCTTATGTGGTGCCTTTTGAGCTTTATGCATTAACCAAAGGTTTCATAGAGCTAATGTTGTGCTTAAACTTTTTATCAACTGTATCAGTTCAAGTTTAGTTCTAAATAAACACAAATATTTTGCTAATAGATTTTTGCAATGAATTAAAGATATATAATAACAGAAAAAAAAAAGCCTACTGTGTGGTTAACTAAGATAAATATTAAGATATACATAAATAATAATAATAATAATAATAATAAAAAAGTCTACATAGTTGTAAAAAAAATGATGTAATCTTGAGGGCAATCTTGAGGGAAACTTATTAGATGGTACATAAGACAGGACACTTTAACAAAAAAGAATGGTTTTATTTATGTATGTCACAACATGTCAAAGGAAATTAAGCTTAATCTGGACTTTTTGTTTATTACAATAGTTAATTAAAAAAAGTTACTAGTGCTTTAGCCTTTATAATCCGGAAAGAAAAAGTTTCTGAATTCAAAGTTTCCCAAGACAAACCACGAGGAGGTCCACTAGCTGAAGTCTCAAAAATAATAATGCAACGGATAAGTACAACAACACAACAATCAATGATAATATTTTTCTTAGAGATGACTACCAAGATAAGAACCATCAATCCAACTCTCCCTTCGATATTCGTATGGTTTTACGTGCCATTACACCCAGGATTAAACTGCACGAACCGCTCGTAAACGAGGACGGAAGAGAAGGAGACAGGACTTACCAAGATAGAACATACTCGCCAAAAAATAGAATCACTAACTGCTGCGATGTTGTGGCAACAATCAACCTTTGATCATAATACTTTCCTTTGAGATGACATCTACCGAGATGAGAACCATCAATCCAACTCTCCCTACGATATCCGTATGGTTTTACGTGCCATTACACCCAGGATTAAACTGCACGAACCGCTCGTAAACGAGGACGGAAGAGAAGGAGACAGGACCCATCAAGATAGAGCATACTCGCCAGAAAATAGAACTCACAAAACTTGATCATTGCTTTTACAAACCCGTTGCATTGCTGAAACTGTTAGAAACTGCTTGGAAACATAATATAAAAAAAAAATAACTTACCATCATAACAACAACCGTTTTGTCCTTTTGATTTCAAGTTCCAGCAGATTACAAATAGCGATATTTTTAAAATGAGTGTTAGAAACTGTTAGAAACTGTTTGGAAGCATAATAAATATATATAAAAAAAAAAAAAAAACTTACCATCATAACAACAACAACTAAAGCAGCACCAGTATTAGTCAGAGCAATACCTATCATAGCAACACTTGTCATAGCAGCACCTGTCATAGCAACACCACCAGCCATAACAATAGCCGGTAACACTAAATAAGCAAACACCCGGTGATGACAACAGAAAATCGATACTATGGCACCATATTAACTGTATCACAAATAGAACAAGATACCCGACAAAAGAAACCCAGAAGCAACTGGTATTCAAATCTTTAAATCTTTATGCAGCAATACACTTAACCTCCCAGAAGTAAACTTCTAGGACCAGGAACTATCCCATGGTAAGTTAATTACAGATGAAGAATAAAGAAATGTCGAGATCTATACTAATCTGCAAGTAGAGAACTAATGCATTACACTTCGAGAAGTGCTGATTGCGGCATGTCAAAACATTGTAAATGTTCCACGGTAAG
>JAIXMQ010000203.1:0-13249 GCA_025716855.1 Pilaira anomala
AAGAAATAACTGCTGAAATTACGGCCAAATTCATTCAAGATGAAATCGTTGCTGTTTACGGTGCTCCCAGCCATCTGATCACTGATCGTGGTGCTAATTATATGGCCGAATATGTACAAACTTACCTAAAGAACATTGAATGTAATCATCGATTCAGTACTAGTAGAAGACCGCAAAGTAATGGTCAAGTGGAAAGGTTGAATAATACTCTGATTCAAACTATGGCTAAATTGAGAAGAGAGGAAAATGCAAAGCCTTGGGACGTGTATATACAGCCAGCTCTAATGGCGATCAGAACAATGAAAAACGAAGCTACAGGTTATACTCCAAGCATGCTCTTATACGGTTATGAAATGCGCACACCTTCCACTTGGGTACCTCCAAGATATGATTACGTTGTTGGTAAGGTAGAAGAAGAAATAGCTAGACGGGCTAAAGAGATCGAAAATTGGTTGGTTGAAGTTCGTGCTGCTGCTAAGTTCAATGCTAAAGAGAAGAAAAAAGCCAGAAAGATCTTGTATGATAAGACGGTGGTCCCCCGTATCGCGTTCAAAGTTGGTGAAAAAGTATTAATGAAAGATCATTATCCTAGTGGTAAATTCGCAGACAAGTTCATTGGACCTTTAGAAATTGTAAAAGTAAATGAAGCCACCAACACTTACTACCTCGTCGGCCCTCATTCAATAAGGTTAAAAGAAGCAGTGCATGGTGATATTCTTGTCCCTTTTAGAGAAAGTAAACGTATGATACCCGATATACAGGTGGAAAGAGCCATGGCCTTATTTCAAAGTTGGTCCGCTAAGCAATTTATGTAATGTCTGTCTGGGTGGGGTGTAGATGTCATATGAACACGTGGTTTTCGCCGGACATTTAAAATAGTACTTTTGAGAACACGTGACATTCACGTGAATATTCCTGGGTTTGACTCTTTTCTTTTGGTTGTGATCTTTTTGCCTCTAAACTGCTTGATTAGGCTTATTCTTTTGGTTTTTCTTCGCTGTTCTCATTAGTAGTATCTTCTTGTCAAAAAGTAGTCTCTCAATATCTATTTTACTGCTTTTACTCAAGATATATTTTAATTGTTTATTGTTATTACGCTGGTCGTGCCAAATCTCTCTCCACTTATTCTGGTCACAAAAATCTATATCAAGTGTCAACTTTATTTTGTCGATTGTTTTATTTTTCTGTTTATTTCATTTTATTTTCTGTTTATTGTTTATTTTTATTTTCTTATTTTTACTCTTTGTTATTTTTACTCCTTTCTTTTTTTTATTATTATCTTTGTTTATTTTATTATTATCTTTGTTTATTTTACTATTTTCTCTATTTTTCTTTATTTGTTATCACTTTACTTTGCCTCAAATTGTTCTCTGGTTCTCCTATTTTCTCAAGTGTCACCTCAACTTATCGTCTTTTATTTCTCGGTGTTGCTAAATCAAGTCTTTTTTCTGGTTTTGACGTTTCAACTTTTAATTTACTTCAAGAGTAAAATCGCATCGTCATTTTTTTATTCAAGATATTTTTACGCCATTTGACAAATCAAGAATATTGCAGTTTCAAGTTTTTATTTTATTTTATTTACTATAGTATTTATATTGCAGTTACCAACATCTGGTAAAATGTCAATTGAAAAGAAGTTGATCGAAGAAAATGATCCCGTTTAGTATTTCCGTTTCTTGATATTTTCTTAGTATAAAAGAGACATATTTTTCATATTTTAAATAAACTTATCTTATTCTTACTCTTTAAATTAATCTGCTTGGTGCTCAGTGCTATAAACTTTTAATATCTATTCTCTGTGATATATATATTTATTATTAGTTTCAATAACGTAGGTTAATTATTGTATAATGGATCGTATGTTAAGAGTTATTAACAGTACTATTTATTTGCTTGGTGCTATAGTCTGCTTCTCTCTTCTCTGCAATACATTTTTACTGTTTGAAAACACATTTTTCTATCTAACCGAAGAAATAATCAATAAGTCAAATACGTATATTACACTTTTGTCAGGCCAGAAATCGCTATACATTCAAGCAGTCAAAATCCATCCACACTAGACTTTTTGAGATTTCCAGGATATTTACAGGTGCTTGAAATTTCAGATTTGTAGGATATTTGTAGGATATTTCTAGGTTCAAAAAATATTTTGTTAAATACTAACTTCTATGCAATAAAAACTATTTAGAAAGATGCGCAATAAAATTTAGATACTTTTATACACTTACAAAAATTAAATTGATAAGTTAGATCTTGAGTTATTACAATTTACATTTTACAAGCTAAACTCGATTTCCTCTCGTGAGGAGCCTATACACACCCCATATCCAATCAGCTTAAATTTTGGGGCGAACCTAGGTAATTTACTTACGTAAAAGAGCTCTATGCACCACATTTCAGAAATTGGGGTGAACTTAGGCATTATATAGAGCGAGGTTTAAAACACTTAGCAAAAAAAAAAAAAAAAAATATTATATCGCGTAATATTTTCATATCGGACTATTCTTTTGCCTTTAAAAATAAAAAAGTAGTAATCATGTTTAAGTTATTCCTTTTTCTTTCAAAGAAAAACAATAAACAAAACAGAAAAAAAAAGAATATGTTTTGTTATTATATAATTTTATATTTAATAAGTAAATTTCTTTTTATTTTAAAGAATTTTATAAATGGTGACACACGAATAAATTGTTTATTTTTTAGTTTTTTTTAATAAAAAGGACTCTATCCTGAAAGATATTACTTCATAGCTTTCATTGATTCTGAAACATAGCTTAATTGATACGTCTAGTATATTTTTATATTAGAAGATATATATGATAATAGCTTTAATAGTTTAAAATATTCTTTTTTAAAAAAACATGACTAGTGTAACAACCTAAACTAAAAATAAAGTAGAGCAACTTTACTTGTTTTATTTGAAAAACCGTTTATTTTTTTTTTCTTTTGCTCCTAGATCTTTTTTTTTTTGAAACTTAACAATGTACGAAAAAAACGAATGCGATTATTTAAAAAAGTGCTACTGCACAAAATGTAAGAAATCCTCTGGAGGGTTTCAACTAGTTGCCTATAACAATAGAATAAACCACTTGAACAACGATCTTATGTTAGGTATACAATACAATTTTTTTTTGTTCCTAGACGCAAGCTAACACGAGTAATCTTCTTTACAGGCATCGACATTGATCTTGGTTCAACTACTGACCCTGGTAACGAAAAAAAAAAAGAACAGAAAAAAAAAAACTTGCAACTTTGACTAACGCTTTAACACCTTATTCTATAGATCAAGCTATTCAAGACGATTATGACATGGCTTACTCGTCTGACTTAGAAGAAGAAGTTGGTAGAGAAGAATTAGAAGAAGCTGATGCCGGAGTCTTTGAACCTGAAGAAAATCCTGCTGAAGAAAGTGAAGGTGAAGAAGAATCTGAAGGTATATATATATAGAAATAAATAAATAAATATTTTTTTTTATATTTAACTTTATTTGTTTCTAAATAGATCCTTATGATGGTTTTGTTGATAATTCGGCCATACCCGATGAACCATTATCATTTTGTCTTTTTTTAATGGTTGCTATGTTATGTGGTAGATACATTACTGACGAAGGATTGGAAATTGTTATGACTTTTTTGAACATTGCTTTGGAAATTTGTGGCAAAAACTTTCGATTTCCTAAAACAGTTGCAGCATTTTTAGCACGGTGTCAATTTTCTGAAAGGATTCATAATGGTGTAAAGAAATATGTTAGTTGTACTCGTTGCCATGCCGTACACCCTTATTCGACACCAAGTGAAATAGAGAAATTGATGAAAAGACAAACATGTTCTACAAAAGGTCCATTTATTAATTCAACCCGGTGTGATAATCAACTGTTTAAAGAAAAAAACAAGAAACCAGTGAGATTTTTCTATTATAATTCTGTTGTTGATACTTTGAAAAGATTTTTTTACGTGATGGATTTACTGAGAATATCAAGAAGTGGAAGAATCGACAATCAGTACCTGGTTTGATGAGTGACATTTATGATGGACGTATTTGGAAAACTTTCAAATTAAATGATCAAGATGACAAACCTTTCTTTGAACAATCATTATTCAATTTGGGACTTTCTGTAAATGTCGACTGGTTTGGCTTGTTTACAAATAGTCAGTATTCTGTTGGTGCTATCTATTTGACCATTCAAAACTTACCAAGAGAAATTCGTAACTTACGTGAAAATGTTATTCTTTGTTGTTTAATTCCTGGGCCTACCGAACCTGCTACATTTCAAATGAACCATTATCTGAAATTAGTTGTTGATGAATTGCTACTTTTTATTCCTGGCATCAATATCCAAACTTTGAATGATGGTATTAAATCAGTAAAAGCAGCATTAACTCTGGTAACTTGTGATCTTCCTGCTACTAGAAAGGTTATCGGTATGACTTCGTACATGTCTAAAAATGCTTGTAATCGGTGTGAGACTAAGTTTGATTCAATTCCTGGTCAACCTACCAAGCGTGACTTTACTACCGGTTGTGACGAAAGTACTTGGATTATGCGTACAAATGAAAAACATAGAAGGGATGCTCAAAAATGGTTGAATACTCGCACTCTTTTTGCTAGAACAGAAGCTGAACAAGAAAATGGTACTCGCTATTCTGAACTTCTTAGACTTGAATACTTTGACGCTACACGATTTGTTGCATTTGATATCTGCATAATATCTTTATGGGCACAGCAAAACGTATGGCTGCTACTATCTGGACTAATAATGAACAATTTATTGAAGGTGGAGCCCAACTTCTTACAAAGGCTGATTTGAAGTTAATGAAAGAGCAAAGCGAATGTGGCAACTTTGATTTACCCTTTGGTTACGATGGACAATCTATCCCTAAAAAGATAAACGGTGGAAAAGGATTCTCATATATGAAGTCTGATGAATTTAAAACTTGGACTTTATCAATGTCTCCATATTTACTCAAGTTGAAACTCGGTACCAAGTTTTATAACAACTGGATGAATTTTGTGGAAGCTACCAGGTACTTGTCAAGCCCTCTGATTTCACTTGAAGAAGTTGATATTATGCATGGTTATATCACTGCCTTTGTAAAAGATTTTGTATCAATTTATAAGGATCCAGGTCTCATGGTATCAAATATGCACTTTCATTTACATTTACGTGATACTCTTTTGGATTATGGTCCTGGTCCTACTACTTGGGTATTTAATTTCGAAAGATACAACTGTGACATCAAAGGTATCAGAACTAATAGGAAAGACTGTGTGGAATTGACGTATCTCAAGAGGTTTTTAAATACTGTTCATAAAGGTGATTACTTTAAAACGTTGCCACGTTCTATATTGGATCCAAGAAATTACGCACATGTAAAACGTCTGTTTATTGGTGATGATATACATGGTTATAAGGCTATCGATGAATTACTTGAAGAAGAATACCGTATGGCTCTTAAAGAATTTTCGATTATTGATTATTTTTCCTTGAGAAACGGTCATTCTGTCTCATTTGGGTTTGAGGTTCTACCACCAACTGTAATGAAAAATATGAAGCTTCAAAGTGTTACTCAAATTGAATCATGCTATTTCCTTCACCTGTTGGATTTCTATAACATGATGTACACCTGTCAGAATTTCGAAGGCTGTTATAATTCGAATACACAATCCAGTCATTCTCTTGATCTGGTAAATACTGTTGTTTCGGACAAAATCATAAAGTTTAGAACGATGACAATCTTTGGTGATGTTTACAAAGCAGCAGGAACAAACTATCTAGGGTCCGTGGATCATATATTCGTGCCTTTTATAGAAATGATGAAAATGGTGGTAATGAAGATGATGATATGGATATTTATCACACAGTATCCAGATCTGGTGTTTTACGTCCAGCACAGATCATGTTTTTTTTTAGACATCAAGTGAAGGTCTTGGGTGATGATGGTGAATTGGAAACGATTACCCATACTTTTGCTTATGTGAGGTAAATATGACTTTTTTTTTTTATATATAATTGTACTGATGTTTTTTTTAAGATGGTTCTCGTATCCTCATCTCGAATTGAGTTCTTTCTCCAGCATCATATGCAAGTTTGGGGTAACGGATTCGACAATGATTCGGTAATGTCTATATTGCCAGTGTCTAGAATCTACTCGCCAATTACAATTATGAAGGACAATATTGACGATACAAATGTCATTTTGGGATTACCTCCAAAGGTTTTTTTCTAAGGTTATCTGATATCGTTTTTTTTTAAGCATCGGTTATCTTATTCTATACTGAATACTTTTTGCTTTTCAAGTTTTAGATATAACCAAAGAGAGTTTTAGATGATACATCACTTAGGTCAGTGAAGATGGTGTGTTATGCATTGTCAATGTACTGGTCTAGTCGTCGCGTCTGGTGTTTGGTACATTATTACACTGGAAAACGATCCCTCTCTTCAAAAAAAAAGGAAAAAAAAACAACAACAAAAAAAACAAATATACAAGTATACAAAAAAAAAAGACATATAAAGAAAAGATTAAGCAGTTTAATTATTATAGATTTCACTGTTGACGCCCCACGCAGGAAGTGAAAGTAACTCTTGACGAGAAGGTGAGGTATCAACAGTCTCGCTGGTACGAGGTAAACAAGTATTTGGTCTGTTACGAGCCTGGGCGTTATCCAATTCTTTGTAAAAAGAATTTAACTTTTTTTTTTTAAAAAGATATGTTCAGAAATTAATTCAATCAAACACTTCCATTACTAATTATTACCTTCTCACTTCTCCATTTAGGAACCAGTTTCTTAAATGCGCTCGCGTTTCCATGAATGTCAGTGCTGTACACTTCTTCTTCTGACATGTAGCCTTTGTTCAAAAAAGTAAGGCATTCACCCTCTGGTCCAAAAGAAGGCACAAATTGGTCTTTGCAAGTCCAAAAATTTCTTCTTCTCTTGCGGTATTTCTATCGGTTATAAAGGTAAGATATTCGTTTGTATATTCATCGAAGTTTTATATACTAACTTGAGTCAATCTTTGTCTCATATTATGTCTATTTTGAAGATTGAACAACTCATCAGCAGCCATCTCAGTTTTCTTCTTGTAATTACGACGATGATTTTCATAGTTATTCCTGATTCGGATGCAAATATTTTTATTATCCGTATCAGTCATTTCAGCATTAACACCAATTATTTTTACTGCTAATTTACGAATAATGTAATCTCGAATATCTTGATTGACCTGGCTTTTATCCAAGGAACTGGTTACGATCCAACCAGGCATATTATGCATGACACAGTATTCCTTATAGAATTGGCGAATCCAACGCTGTAAGTATTTTTTTTAAAAAAAAGTCAATAATCCGTATGCTAATGTATTCAATTATGTTTGTTTCTTACAGACTGCTCTGGGTTTCTACCGATGGTTTCTCTTTCCCAGGGGTCACCACGACGAGTTCTTTCTTTCTCTAATTCTTTTGTTCTTTCTTCCAACTCTCTATACTTGGTAGAAAGCTTTTCGACCAGTTGATCTACTGATAATCGGTTACCAGCGGTTGCTGGTCTGAAGCTACTTCTACCTGTTGCAATAACAGTGGGAATAGTAGTTCTGTTGTTGGTGTTGTTGTTGAATGATGACATTTTTAAATAAAGAAAAAGAATTAGGCTGGGTTGATGTTCATTTAGACCTGTCGAATATATACCAAACTAAACATTATTACGCACATTTTTTAGAGCTATTTTTTTTTTATTGGCTCATTTACTAGCTCATTATTTTAGCTTACTATTTTTTTTTCAGCTCTTATATTTTTTTTTTTTTTACATTTTTACTTTTCCTTTTTTTTTTACTTTTAATTTTTTTTCATGTAGTTGCGCACAAGAAAGTATCATTAACTTTTTACCCTAGTAGAATTAATCACTTAACTATTGTCGTAAATGGTATGATAATTATAATATGTACTGCTACAAATAATAGATAATAACCCTTTTTTATAGATAAATTGCCCTTGTAGCTGACTGGTAACGTTTTTTTTTAAATAATTTTACATAGTATCACTCATACCTATTTAAATAGTAATAACAAACCTGTCAAAATGTATCAAAAGGATACTGCTCTTCTTTGCTCTAAGGTAAAATTTTATTACAAATTCTCCCATACAAACGTTTTTTTAACTTTTTTTTTTAATATAGTACCTGTTCAACAAACTACTGGTTTATTCTCTTTCTTTTTATTGAAACAGGTAAAAGCAAACTCATTCATGTTTTACAGTGCTTAAGACTAACTATATTTTTTTGTAGCATGCTACTGTCGCTCTGTTACCAGGCTTTTTTTTAAAAAAATAAAGGTAAACACTTCATATCACCCCTGTTCTTCCATATTTCTAACTTTTTTTTTTTTTTTTTTTTTTTTTTTTAGCGTATATGGTCTAAACATAATGGCTCCTTGTTCTTTCTGATACAGAACAAATATCACACAAGTGACGACATCACTTTGTTATGTTCTTATCGCTATTCCTCGCCTCAAAAAAAGATGCTGTATCCGTTTTAAAGTAACAATATGGCAGTATGCCAGTGGCTTTTGATTTTTTTTTAAAAAAAATCAATGAATAAAGATCTATTTTTAAACCAAATTAATATATAAAAAGCCGTTTAAAGAGGTATATTATACCAATAGCAGTAGCGCATTTATTATGAACGTCATTTTGAAATAAGATAAAGACCAATGATATGAAGCAATATACAAATGAAAAGCCAATAGCTATTGAGATCTAACAGATTTGCAGGTAAAATAATATCATGAAATATCTAATTTGCAGGTAAAACTAGGATGATAAAGTACAGATTTGTAGGTAAAACTAGGATGTAAATTTCAAATTTCCAGGACTTTGTAGGACCTGGAAATTAGAGATTTGTAGGAGATTTGCAGGACGACCTGTATAGGACGACTTCCAAAATTCATGTTTAAACCAAATCTACTCATAGTTACACTAATACCCCCAAGTGACCACTCCGACGTTTACTCATGAGTAAAAAAAAGGACTTCCAAAATTCATACTTGTTAGAATAAAAAAAAATTATATAAAAATATAAAAAAAAAAACGCTTAGAAGAGCATATTGTTGTTCGTTTGCTGCCATTTATTGTAATATACAGTTCTAATTTGGTTCATACCTAAAGTACGAACCCGAAAGTTATGTAATCTAAAAATTACACAAAGAATGAGGTTTCGCTCATCTTTATCAGCAGGAAGGTTCAGATGAAGCCTACCAAAAGCTGCCTGGATAGAACGCATACCCCATTCTGCAGCTTGTCTATGCTTGGTTATAATGGCGAACTTCCTTCTGTTTTCTGGGGTATTTAGTGGGCTATTCTGTTTGGGTACCTCTAATATCTTGTCAGCAAAGGCAGCTTGACATGGGAAAGCAGAATCCGCCAAGAGTTTGTACGGGGAAGGACAAAAAGGAGAAGAGAGAGCAAACTGGTACAGTGGAATTGATATTCTTGCATCATGCCAAGATCCCGGACAGTTACCTCTATTCAAAGAAATCAGATACTATTTAAACCATTTATTTAATCTAAAAAATACTTACGAGACAAAGCAAATGCATCCATCAGGTGTGAATACTATTACTTGAGAGCAAAAGCATCCAGATAACCAACCATTGTAATAAGCATTTTGCTCGAAAAAATCAGAAGGCTCATCTATCTTTAGGTTCAAACCATCAACAAATCCAAACACACCATTTAGTACTTCTCTTTCGTAGTCACTTGATGTGTTGTTTAATATCATTTGGTTGAATGTTTCCATTTCATTGACATTTGGCCATCTGATTTCCCATCTACAATCATTCGAGGTATTTTTGAACACTCGGTCCAAAGTAAGCAAAGCCATTCTCTTCGATCTACTGACAGTTGCTGCAGGAACACCAAAGATCAAACACAATGTTTCTTGTCTCATTGTTCCATGGATCCACATAAGTCCAAGAGCCAGAACCATCTTAGTGCTGAGAGCACGACTACGCCCACGCTTGCGTCTCACAGGATAGACTTTTTTAAACTCTTTGAGGAGTTGATCAAATGCACAAGTATCAAGGCCTAAATGACAAATATAGGCATCATCATCCCGTCCGCTAAGAAGTTTATAAGCTGCAGACTCACGAGGAGTGTGCAAGTTATTTGAACGTGTGTAGATTCTACGAGATTTTCTACGAGAGCCTTCATAAATCGACATAAAAATGAGTACTTGAGGAGTAATCACCAAAAAGTACAGACAAAGTTCCTTGAGCATTACGTTGTTGTTGTTCATTTTTTTATTAAATAATATGAGAATCGAAAAGAGACGTAGAAATAATTATTCATTGCTATCCTTACCTTAATATTCATTCTCTTGGGACTAAAAAAGTATACTATGACGACATGACATGTCAAAAGTTGACCATGATATAATTTCAGCTTATTTAGATCATTGAACTATTCAATGACGTTTAGTCTATCTTCAGGAGTATTTAAAGACAAAAACTTACAAGTCTTTTAGAAATCATATTTTTAACATAATATTAATATTAAAACTACTACAAATCAAAATGACCAGACCTAGCAGCACTCCCAATTATGCAAAGGACGAAAAGGAATGCTTCTTGGACTTGATAATCCAGCTTATGCCTCGAGGTGCCAGAGAGTGGGACATGGTCACTGAGGCATTCAATAGGTACCAAAGAGAAAAAGAATCGGGTACGAGAGTGGAGCGCGCCACGGACTCTCTCAAGACGTTGTGGAGAACATTAAGAGCGGTTAGAAAACCAACTGGTAATATAAATTCATAAGCTTAATATTAATAATAACTTACTTATCTTCTTTCTAACTATAGGAAGCACTCAACCTAGCGCTATTGTGCAAAAGGTGCGTCTTTCCAACGATGCTGTAAACCAACGAGTGGCAAGAATATCGATCGGTATCGAGGCGAACGTAGAGGAAGAAGACTTGCCGGCTTCAGACGATGAAGGTGCTGATGATGGGAGAGTTGGAGGGGAAGGTGGAAGCACCTTTCCAACTATTGGTAGCTTGGCGAGCCGCCCCGTTGATGATGGTTCTCTTTCTGTTCCTCGCTCGTCGGCTACTACACCCCGTCCCCGAGAACAGCACGTCAGTGGCAACAGTCAGCTTGAGAGGTTGAATGAGACAATCTCGGGTGTCTCGACGGCTCTCATTGAGAGCCTGAGAAGTAGAGAAAATCCTCCGGTAAATATTTGTTTCTTTGATAATTGTTGCATTGATATTTATTTGTGTTCCTGATATGTTTATGTTATATTCTAATAGGTCCCTCAACAAGACCCTTCCTTGTTGAAGGAAGAGATACTTGGAGAAGTTCGCTCCATGCTCTTTAGCGATGAGTTTGCAAATGTAAGTTACAGAACTAGAATCGACGCGTGTTATTATGCATTCGTTTACTTAATGACCTTTTTTTTAAAACTTACATGTAGTTCTTGCGAACATCAGGAAGCCAACAAGAGCAAGAAAGGGATACGGAGGTGGACTCTGAGGCGGAGGGGGAGCCTCACAAACGTCAAAGACAACAATAAAGAATTTTTTTTTATTTTAATTTTTTTTTTTTTTTTTACTCACTTTTTTAAAAATCTAACGAGGGGGGGGAGGGGGGTTGTTAGATTTGGCTGGGAAGTGAGTAAATTTTGGGTAGTTTACTCACTCCCCCCCTTGAGTTTAAATTTGAAATTTATTTAAAAAACCGATCCAAACACTTTTTTTTTAAACATGAATTTTGGATGTCGTCCATATTTTTCAATAGTAGGAGTCATGCAAATCTCCTAATCTCAGCTCAATTCCAGGATGATTTGTAGGACATTTCCAGGATAATTAATGCCTAATGCCATACTGCAAATAAAATGAAATTTAGGGCGTTTACTACATATAGAAAACATGCAGAGATCGTGACAATTACTATACTGTTTTTTTATTTTTGTTTTGTACTATCAATATGTTTATTTTTTTTAGCTTGTTAGATAGCCACAAATTGCTAGATTATATTTGCTCGCACAAGTTAATCTATATCTTCAAAATTGATGAAGTTATGAAGAGGTAAAGTTTGGCCTTTTTTTTTATCCTTTTTTTTTTTTTTTTTTTATCCTTTTTTTTTTTTTTTTTCTAAGACTTTTTTATACTCCCCTCTGTTTTAAAACTTTTTTTTTTTCTAAGACTTTTATACTCCCCTATGTTTTAAAACTTTTTTTTGAATTTCAGTCACTTAAAAGATATTAATCTAAATATTAATTTGGGTTTCTCTTTTATTATATGAAAAAAGATTAATTTTTCTCATTTTCTCATAGATCACTTTCTTTATTTAATATATTTGACAGAGCCGGTATGTTTTTTTATTATTAAAGAATTAGTTCAATGATATTTATCACTTAAGAAATATATATTGCTTAGATACACGTGATAATCACGTGTTAACTAACAAGTAATCAATAAAAGATATACAAGTAAACAGATAAATCAAAGAAAGTTATTAAAACTTTTTTCATTACTGTTTTGTATTTCTAAGTACCTTGGTTATTAAGATATAGCTGAATTTGTCTTTTTTTTTTTATATTTTTGTTCCCATAATTGGTAACGCCTCTCGTTGATTTGAAAAAAAAAGTGTTCTGCTTGTTTGTTTGTTTATATATTAATCTATAAATTCTTATATTCGTTTATATAAAAAAATATTTCTTTGGATTAATATGTTGTTCAATTGAAAAACCAAGATTTATGTCTACATTAAAACAGGTTAAAAAAAAAACTTGTCAAGTTGAGAGCGTAACTCAAAACCATCCGGAGTCCCAATGATTATAATAAAGTACCTTGAATAACTAAGCCTTCTTATTCTGTTCCTTTTTCTTACTGCTTATTTTATTCAGTATCTTTTTTTTTTAAAAAACATGACAAAGTCTACAAAAGTAGCTTGCTTTTGTCAGGATAAATGTATGGGTGGTACTCCCTCAAACTACAGTTTTGTTAAGGTCTCAACTCGTAAGCTTCACGAGAAACAAGACCCTGCTGCTTTGGCTCGTAGAAGAGCCTACAATTTAACTAATGGCGTTCCATTTAAACGTAAGCTGCTGCAATCATTTTAAAATTGAGTAATGTCATTGTTAACTTTTATTTTAAATACATTAGATTCTGTTGTACCCGACAATGTCGACAATTTCAAGCCAGAGCACCTTCTCAACAGTCTGAAGGTACCTTTTTTTTTTTTTTTTTTTTTTTTTTTTTTTTTT
>JAIXMQ010000204.1:0-13199 GCA_025716855.1 Pilaira anomala
GCACTAGATTGTACTGGAAAATCAACTAAGACGAGATCGCCGACTACCAGATTGGGACTTGACCGATGTTCATTGAATTGAAGGGCATTTTCAGCACGAGTCTTGTTATTTTCTAATTGTACAAGTGACAGAGCGCGACCAAGAAACTGTTTGATTTGTTGTTTATATTCTTGTACAGGAATAGTTTTTATTTCAAAATCAGGTGTAGCCAGAGTGTCAGCTTCCCGGCCATGGACAAGCGAAAACGGTAGAATCATGGATACTTGAATTATATGCTAATTGAAACTCGTTTAAGTGTTCATCCCAAGTGGTTTGTTGGTAGTCAAGATCCATAAATGAGACTATAAGATTCCGGAGAGTTGCCATGAATCTTTCCACCAGTCCATTGGATTGGGCATGATAGGCTGGGGCAAAGGTTTGCTTGATGGACAGATGCATACAGAGAGACTTCAGAAGTGTTCCAGAATAGGGTTGACCATTGTCACTTATCATCGATTTAAATATATCGTGTTCAGCTATCACCTTGCTAAGACACCTTACTACTTGTATGTCAGTGTTTTCCGGCACAGCTGTAATAATCACATATCGAGAGAACATGCATTGTATAACGATAATGTACTTGTTGTTGGATTTTGATAGTGGAAGAGGACCGAAAGAATCAATTGCAATTTTATCAAAAGGTTGGGTCGATGGGTTGGAATGTACTAGGCTAGTAGAACCAAAGGTAACGTTGGAAGACTTGACTTTTTGACAGATTTGACACGAATTAACTTTTTCTTTAACCCATTCTTTTTGTTTAGGGAAGTAATATAACCGAGAAAATCTTTGAACAGTACGACCAACTCCAAGATGACCAGTAGTAGGATTTGAATGTAATAGTTCGAAAGTTGCAAGCCAGAGTGAACGCGGTAAGACGGGCCGGCCACGAAAAAAGAGGATACCAGACTCGTCTATAAAGTGTGCCGGTAAAGGAGAACTAGTACGGATTTCTTTACAGAATGGATCAGCCATTTGAGCGGATGCAAGGTCGGTAGTAGATAAACTACAAATGATTTCTCGAGAAGAAGTAGGATCAGAAGCTACTGGAAAACGACTCAATGCATCAGGTCCCGTATTTTTAGCACCAGGTCGATATATAATGCACTATGGCCACTAGAAGTAAATAAAATACTATGTTCAGTGTACATATACACTGAAAAGTTACAGCTAAAATTCAGTATATATGAGTTACAATGTACCCTGAAGATAGAAATTTAATTACTGAAATTTTCAGTATTTAAAATACTGAAGGTAGAAATAAAAATACTAAAAATTTCAGTAATTAAAATTCTAAAGATAGAAAAAAAAATACTGATAATTTCAGTAATATAATTACTGACGACGGTTTTTTTTACTCTTAATAATTCAGTATATTATTCACTAAGTACCGTAATAATTATGATGAGAGCAGAATTATATTTACTAAAGAGAGTGTAAAATAACCTAATGACGGTAAAATATATTCTAAAGAGCGTAAACAAATTACTGTCTTCAGTGAAATAAAGACCGTATAACGACCATAAATATACAAAATATGGTGTCGTTTGAACTTTAAACCGAATCGAAATATGATACAAAAAAAAAAAAAAAAAAGCGAATATTTGAATGCGTCCATAATAATAATATGGTTTATAGAGACAGATTAAGAAATATAATGTGAACAAATGGAACATTTTATTTATTTTATATACATGTAAATGAGCGTTATAGATAATAGTAACAAATATAAAAAAAAAGTTTAGAAAAGTAACAGAAAAATATTAAACATTCCTTGATGTGATAATATGACTTGAAAAAGTCTATTATTACTAGGATCCAGTATTACATATTTGCCATAGACCAAAGAATCAAATTCGAAAGTATTACCTAAAATAAGGAAAGATAATTAAATGTTTGTAGTTTAGAGTGATATATTTTTAAATTTACCCTTGCTATACAATAAGATGATTGAAATACATATAAACTGTTTTGAATTTAAAGAAGAAGTTACTATACATGTATTTAATTGTTTTATTTGTCAAAAATGTACCTTAAAAAATTAATATTCAGCTTTAAGCTGTGAGAAACAAACTCCAAGATTCCTGATGCCCAAGAAGGATAAGCATTAGCATAAGTCGCTATAGTTTAAAGACTTAAAGTAAATTTGAGTACCTTATTGCTCAGAAAGATCCATGACCCCTAGAGAGTAAAACCTATAAGTTTGTATAATAAAAGTAGCTTTTGAGCCCTATAAAATAAAGTAACTTTTAAAAGCACCTATGTCTATTGTGATATGAGATATAAGTTATGAATAGTTTTTATTGATAAAGAAATAATAAAAAAAGAAATATATGAAAGATATGATAAAAAAGAAAGAAAGAAAAGAGAAAAGAGAGAGAGAAAAACAGAAGAGCTCTTTTATATAATTACCTTCCTTTTTTTTTTTTTTTTTTTTTGTGCATAAGACAACCAATAAAATATCGAAATCCTATGTCTTTAACGCACAAAATAGACAAACCTTATTGATTCGTTCAAACTTTAAAGAAGATGATCTGATTTTTTCAAAGGGATTGAACGATCTGTTGTGTACTTTCAATTTGTATACCCAATTTGGCAAAATCATCCGACTTGTCAAAATCATCCAATTTGTCAAAATCATTCATTTTAACAAGACCATCCAATTTTTACAATATAAATGAATAAGTGAGCCATTATGTCCTATCTCTCTCTCTCTTTTTTTTTTTTTTTTTTTTTTTTTTTTGCCCATATAATAGTAGTACTTTTCATCTTTTCAAACACTAATAATGTCTAATTATACTTTGCCCAATCCTTCTAACAGCAACAAGAGACTTCGTGTTTCTACCAATCAAGAGTATTATCAAATCCCTTAAGAATTACTATAGTCGTTCCAGTTCTACTCCTTTTCATCAAGTGAAAATCAATAATTTTGAAATAACAATTGCTGGTGGAGCTTGGATAAATGATGAAATATATAGCTGTTCTTTTGATAGAATAAAGAAAAAATAAAATCGTCGTGGTAAACATTTTTTTATGTTTGGATCCTGCTATATAGAGTAAGTAGTAGACTATATTTTAAATGTATTAGAGTATATATACATATATACTCACGTTTTAAACAAATTTCCTACAGCATCAAATCTTCTGCTGGTAGCATTCAAAACTTGTAACTTTCTTTTTTCGCGTTCTAGCATCGACACATTATGTATCTTTTTTTTTCATATTCTTGACTCCACAAACCAAATATATAGATTTCTTTTTTATCTTAAATAAAAAAACGTTTATATCGTTAGCTTATGAAAAAAATATGGGATATGAATTTAGTAGTTACTTTATGTACCATATTATTATAGGCACATTACTTGTTTAAACTGTAGGCATGTCTTGAGTTTGGCCTATTATATAAGAAATCGAACATGGAAGAAAAAGCACTCTAAAGTAAATGAGCTCATTCCACAGTCTGTTCTAGTAAATAAAGCCAATAGTTAAAAACATGTCAGTCTAGATTGGCAAAAAAAAAAGAAAGTACCAGATTCGTCTAACCCATCTCATTACGTTCGGAATTGTGTATAAACAAAAGGCCTTGAAAAGCGGGGCTCGTGATTTTTAAGGGTTAAATAATTTGCTGGGGAGCACGTGACGTAAGTAAATCAATGAGAAAAAAAAAATTTTTTTTTGGCATCAAATCAATATGTTTCTGAAATAAAACTAGATAAAGAGACTGTAACTGTTTAGTATTAAAACATATAGGCTTAAATATAAGAAGCTTGTATAAATGTAGCTGTAAAACATTTAATTTCAGAAACCGGGGGATTTTTTTTGCCTTTTCTTTAACATTCTGCCACTTTTTTTTTTTTTTTTTTTTTTTTTTTTTTTTTTTTTTTTTTTTTTTTTTTTTTTTTACCTTGTTCTGAATGTGAATGAATGAAAAAAAAATCTCATTTTTTAAGTTTTTTATAAGATATAGTAAAAACTGTTACCTCTAGCGTATCATTATCACCTGTTTATTTAATAAATGCATAGAGCGCGGGTTGAAAAATGATTCAGTAATTAAATTTCTGCGATGGGAAATTAAATATCTGTGCTTCGAAAATAAATGTCTAACAGCAGTATCAATTACTATGTCTCTGGCCATAGTGATGTTGAAATCGTGAGATTGTAATTCGAGTGCCCAACGACCTAAGCGACTACGCAAATCAGTGTTCTTGTTTTTAAGCGCCTGTAAAGCTTGGTGATCTGTTACAACAGTGAAAGTAGTCCCCGTGAGATAGTGTGCAAATTTCTTGATACCCCAAATAATTGATAGGGCTTCAACTTCGGATACACCATAGTTCTTTTCAGCTGGAGTCAAGGAACGAGAAGCAAAAGATACAGCATATGCACGCTTGGATTGAGGATCGCGTTGACACAGGATAACGCCAATACCTGCAGTACATGCACCATCGGTATGTAGTTCAAAAGGAGCCTTAAAATCCGGAAAACGAAGTACTGGCGACGAAATTAGTTTTTGCTTCAAGGTATCGTAGGCTTCTTGATGTTGAGGAAGCCATTCCCAAGTAGCATCTTTCTTCAAGAGACTGTTGAGGGGCGCAGAGATTACCGAGAATTGACCGATGAAGCTTCGATAGTATCCAGCTAGGCCCAAGAAGGATCGCAAGGTTTCTACATTCTTTGGAACCGGGAAATCAGTAACTGCGCGAATCTTCTCAGGATCCGTATGAAGGCCATCAGGTGAGATAACGTAACCGAGAAAGGATATCTTGTTACTAGCAAACTTGCATTTCTTGAGATTCACTGAGAGTCGAGCCTCACGAAGACGCTGAAAGACCGAACGGAGATCTTGTAGGTGTTGTTCAAAAGTGGGAGAGAAAACGACAATATCGTCTAGGTATACCAAACAGATTTGCCATTTCAAGCCAGCTAAAACCGAGTCCATGAGACGTTGCATCGTAGCAGGTGCATTGCATAGACCAAAAGGCATGCGTACAAATTCATAGAGGCCATTGCGACAAATAAATGCAGATTTGGGTATGCTGTCTTGATCGAGTTTGATTTGCCAATAACTTGAAGTTAAGTCAAGGGTTGAAAACACACGAGCGTTACCAAGACTATGTAGTGTATCATCAATGCGAGGAAGAGGATATACATCTCGGGTGGTAATATTGTTAATCCGTCTGTAATCAACACAGAAGCGAGGGGTACCATCTTGTTTAGTAACCAAGACCACGCCAGAAGACCAAGGAGAGTGGCTAGATCGGATTACACCTTGTTCAAGCATCTCATCTAACATCGTAGTGATGGTATCATTTTCAGCAGCGGAAGCACGATGTGGAGGTTGAGATAAGGGTTTGTGATCGCCAGTATCGATATTGTGTTGAACTAGAGGAGTTACCGTGGAGGCCTTCGTAGCAAAACAGTCAGTATATTCACCCAGAACGCATTTCAAAGCATTAGTTTCAGACACGGAGAGGCTATCACCAATAGATGGGCTAAAGTCTAGAGGTTTTGTATAGGCAGCCGTACTCGAAGTGTCTAAATTATTAATGGATGAGAAGGAACTGATAGATGGAGAAAGTGAATATAAATGATGGGACGGAGGTAAATACTCATAAGAAGCGATACGCTGACCTTTATTAATTAAAATACTTGATGTATCTAGATTGGCTATCTTTACAGTAGCGATACCATTGTTATCAAACTCGACGATACCAGCAGCAACCGATAGCAGTTTTTCCAGGGCAACGTCTTGAGGTGTTGATATGAACGCAACAGTATTCGCGGGGCCTTTAATATCAACATAGGCATGGTGAAATGCAGGCAGGCGTAAAGCAGAAGTGATTGAGCAAACTGAGAGTAGATTTGGAGAACCAGAATAAGAACCAGAAAGACTAGTAGACCCACCAGAGAGACCAGTAGAACCACCAGAGAGACCAGTAGACCCAGAAGCAACCTTTGGAATACGGACTTCATTGGAAGCAGTATCGATGATTACACGCAAAGCTTTTAAATCGGGATAACCGATAATCATATCGTGTGCCAGTTCAGTTTAATAGGAAGTTCCCCTATTACTGCAGAAACTTGTACTTGACCAGGTGAAAGATTTGCTTGATTATTTGACGTAGTGAAAGAAACACGTTGAGTAGGATCAGGCGTAAGACCTAATTGACGAGCTACAGCAGAAAGAAGTACGGTCAAGGAAGCACCAGTATCGATTAACGCAGATACGGTTTGGTTGGTACCTAATGAAACTTTGACGCGAGGTGTGGAAGACTCAGAAGCAGATATAGAAATACTATTAATACCAGGCGTAAACAAGGGATCATTTTCTAATGGAATAATGGCATAATCTTGTTTAGCAATAGCATTAACGTAGTTGACAGTAACGGGCGAAGGTGTAGGTTCGACTGGTTGGCTACTAATAGCATGAACATGCTTACGCTTGTCCTTGCGACTATAGCACTTCTTGGTAAGGTGACCTTCTTTACCACAAAGACCACAAATTGGGAGCACCAGAGGCAGACCAAAGACGCATAGGATCTTGAGGCTTGTTGTTACGGGGTTGTTGAGATGATTGACGATGGTTATTCGAAGAGTTAGTACGGCCATATGATTGTTGTCGATGTTGAATCGCATCCAATTCCATAGGTTCAACTTCAGTAGTATTAGTAACGAGAGGTGGTTATGGTTGTGCTATGGGAGCAGGAGAGTTCAAGGTCAACTTCTCAAAAGCGACTTCTAGGAAGTCTTCATTCATAGAAAGGCATTCTTCGATCTCCACAGCGGCTTGAGAGACAGCTTTCCAATTGAGTTTAGTAGCGATGTTTGGTAAGATCATAGCACGGACCTTGGGAGCCATGACACGCAAATATATACTTCGAAGAGTATTGGCATCCAAAGAATCATCAACTGGAAATTCGAAAATAACAGATTCAAAGAGAACAGCAAAACGACGTGAGGATAGGTTACCTTGGTTTAAAGATTCCAGACGACGACGAATAATTTGCTTATACTTGGCAGCAGGAATACCGTAGGTTTTGATCAAGGTAGTCTTGAGTATGGACCAAGTAGTAACAGTAGCAGATCGAGCAATCCAGTTGGAAATTTCCATAGGTAAGTAACGACCGATGTGAATTAGTTTTTGCTGATCATCAAGACCTAAACGCTGAGCATTGAGATCGAATTGAGCAAGCCAGTTGTTGATACTTTCTTTAGGATCATAGACAGAACAGATAGCGGTATTAGTAATACGACTTTCGGTGAGCAATTGGTTGAGCAATTGCCCCATAAGAGCAGAGTTAGTTTGAGCCATTTTGACCGAGAGGTAAGTAGATAGATTGGTAGAGACAGAGAGATATAGATCGATTTAGAGTAGTGGGGGCGCAGGAAAAGAGCAGCTACTCCACCATAAAATAAGTCTTGAGACGGTAGTTAAATTGATGCCTGATAATTGGCTGAAAGTTTAATAATAGAAATAAATAGGAAGTATTTATTTCGGAAAACTATCTAACTGTTTTACGATAAGAATAAAGATAATGTTTATTGAGGATAATAATAGAGATATTTATATGTTTTAATATGTTGCGCAGTACTGCGGTTTATACTGCGGTTAATGCTTATTAAGAAGAGGTACAAATTACTGCGGAAGCCTTTAGACATTCATAACACCGATTATTCAAGAGGTGATGTCATGGCTTCGCGACACCAGGATGATACGTGATTTGTTTTGTGAAAAAAAACTGAAAACCATTTTGCATTTGAAGCCTAGATATCAACTTGACGTGGCTGTAAACATTAAGAATCAAGGTCGTATGTTACCATCTATTTTTAAAGGTGATATAAAGGACGTTATTACAAATTTGACAAATGCAAGAGGTGTAGATTTAATGGTATTTTTAAAATACATAATTCCAACACTGATGGTTGAAGCGCTTCAACATCAAGAATCTAAATTACCTCGAAACAAGCAAAGAAAAGAAGAATTAAGACAAGCAGTAAAAGCTTTAAATGCTATTTCAAAAGTTTGTTCGATCGCCAAACAACATGAAATTTCAATTGAAGAATTATCTGAGCTCGATGAATTGATAATTGTTTGGCAAAACTTCTTGAAAGATAAAATGCCTGGTAATGTTTTCTCTATCAACCAGCATTATTTATCACATCTTTCTGATGTTATTAAAGAGGTTGGCCCCTTACCTCAGGTTAGCTACAGAAGTATGGAACGAAGAATTGGGAGAATTAAAGCAAAAATTAACTCGAATACGTATCCGGAAAAGAATGCGGAAAATACTTTTATTAACGAAGCATACCGTAATTATCAAAAACGATGCTCTAATACTACTACTGTTGCCGAAGACGAATATGATGACAGCAAGATTCTTGAATTTGTCGATGATGATTTCAAGTACAAACAAAGTGTTCACGAATATGAGCACTTAAATCTTGGTTCTGCTTTGTCTTCTTGGTGGGATATTGATGAAACAAATTTACAAAAAGATGTACTGGTTGCAAGTTCGCTTTATACCAACAACAAACGCAAGACTTTTGACAGCGATTTGAAGACAACAAGTAGAAAAGTCAAACTTGCAAGATACTCTTTGGTAAGGCTTACTTCAAACGTAGATGAGGAATATTACGAAGAAGTTCCTTATCTTTGTAAAACTCTTCTGTTGTTTAAGCACGTCCAAGACGGTAAAGAAGCAATGATTGCTGTGGTACAAATATTCGTGAATGTGGAAGTTAATGAAGGCAATATTCCATATTGTAATACACACGAGGCAGCCAACCGTTCAGAACTATCAAGTAAAACCATCATTCAGATGGTTCCTATAACTGATCTGGTAAAACCTGTAGCAGCACTTACTTCAAAAATACATCATAAAGGTAGAATGTACTTTTTTTGGCCAGATATGTCAAGATCTTCTATTGAAGTTGGCCATTATGATTATTTTGCAGACACTCCTTTCTCTCCCTAAACGTTCATCGTATTATATGTTCATTATGTTAATTATGTTTTTTTTATGTCTTATTTATTATTGCTATCTTATGCCCTTATGCCTTATTTATTATTATTAGTTCCATACTTTATTTATTGTTATTATTTTATGCCCTTATGCCTTTATGCCCTTTTTTCTTTTTAATTTTTTTTTTCAAATTTTTTTTCAATTTTTTTTTTCAATTTATTTTTTTTTCATTTTTTTTTATGTGTTATTTCCAAATAAAAATTATGAAGTAAAACATTAAATGCAAATTCAGTGCAAATTCAGTGCAAATTCAGAGATTCAGGGTTTTGAATCACATTTTCAGGGTTTTTTTATTCACCGTGAATACTGTATTTTTCATATTGATATTCTTCTGTTATTGTTACTTTTAGATGACTCTGTAGAAGAAGATGTTACTATGGAATTACTCACATATAACTTTCTTCAAAAGGACAATGTCTTCACATGTTTCCAACAGTCGAACATCCAGTTCAATGAAGCTGGTTTCAGCGGTGGTGTTTCAAGAGCAACCCAAGCTAAAATGCAGCTATCATTAATGAAACATATAAAGCACGTAAGTTATATAATCACTATCCTACAATCTATTACATGATATTAAGCTGTATTTTGTTTGTCCCTGTTTCTCCATTGACTGCACAAGCAAAACTTACCGACCTTCGTGGGTGTGTCCGTCTCATCAAGGAAAAGACAGACATCAAGTTCACCATGAATTTCGATGTGTGCCCCAAGGGTTGTTATCTTTATGATGATACTGATGACCAACTCTTGACTGAGTGTCCCACTTGCTCAGCACCTAGATCATCCAAGTCTGTTGTTAAGATGGTGCGCATTGAAGACAAGATCGCTGCAATGCTTTCCTGTAAAGATGTTCGTGACATGATTGCTGATTATCGAATCAATGAATTTGATAACAGTGATGACATCAATTACAGGGATTTTTTCTCTGGTGAGGTATACAAGGTAATGAAGTCAGCAGGATGTTTCCAGAACGAGCATGATGTTGCCATCTCTCTCCAAGTTGATGGTTTTACGGCAAAAAACTCGTCAGAGAAACTCATCTTTGTTCAAGCTGTCATTCTTTCGTTGCCGTCATCTATCAGGTAATAATTCAATAAATATAATGTATGGCATATGTAAGAAGATTACTGATTTACGTAAACGCTGACTATGTATAGATACGAAGACAAGTATACCTTTCCTGTTGCTGTCTTCTACGGTAACACCAAGTCAAACTACGATTCCTTCTACAAGCCAATTGTAAGAATGTTTGAAAACCTCTCGGTGAATCCTATCGAGGTCAAACAAGATGGCCAGATTGTTGCAACTGCAAACATCTAATCTGTGATGACTGGCGGTGATATGGTTGAGGTAAATTCACTCCTCAAGCATATGGGTGCCGTATGCTTTTATGGATGTCGTTTTTGTGATGGTAAGTGAGAAGCTTGTTTAAATACAGGTTGATAGATAAGTAATTGACTTTCTTACTTTTAGTGAGAGGTGGCCATCCCGGTGACAAGAGTACTAGTAACGGTGGAATGTACTTTTCTGGTCCCAAAGGCAACGATCGAACCAAAGAAAGTCAGTTGTTAAACAAGTCGTCTGTAAGTTATTTTTTTTTAATAGTGACACAGTCTTCAAATTTCGTACTTACTTACATTTACAACAGTTTCCCAATGATGAATGCTACGGCATAAAAGGAAAGACTGTCTTCTTTAACTTAGTACGTTCCTTGGAGTACTTCGAATTTGACGAATTGCATTGTTATTCAAACTTGGCAAAGCAACTGTTTGAAATGTTTTCGCCCTCAAGTAACGAGAGATACAAGTATGAAGGGAATGAGCATTTATACCCCTTTTCAATTTCCAAAGAGCAATATAAAGCTGTTCAACATGCCATTAATAGTTCATCCAAGTATATACCCGCAGGAACGTTCAGTGAAAGCTTTGCTGGTCAAATTTTTGACAATCAAAAAGGCAATTACCGAAGTGTAGACTGGATCTCATGGCTGTTTCATATTGTTCCTTTATTGATTGCTCCATTCTGTCCACCTGATTGCAAGGATGCTATTTCTGAGCTTTGCCATGGTCTCCAAGTCAGTTTACAATGGTGTATTACTCCAGAAGATTTGTATGATATCAAAACGTAAGTGAATATGTTTTTTTTTTAAAAAAAAAACAAACTAACTTTACAAATTCTCTTCTGTAGTTCATTTTCCACTTGGTTTAATTACCTCAACAAATGCCTCGTTCAGAAAATGATTTCTCGTACTGTCTTCCGTGCCAACATGCATCTACTTTTGCATGTACCTAATATCATTCGTCGTATGGGGTAAGTCAATGATATTGTTATAACTTCCATCAATAGTATAACTTACAAATTTCGCATATCTTTACACATAGTCTTTTGCGTTGTCTGTCTTTGAGAAGTATGGAAAGAGGCATTGGTAAGCTGAAGCGAGTAATGAAGGGAAGTAAACTTGTCGGGATTTCCGCAGGCAATATTCTTGAGACGAAGGCAATCTTCAACTATCTTAACTGTCTGGAATGGTAACCTTTGAAAAGGAAGAAAAAGAACGTAGTGCTTTAGCAAAGCCTATTTATTTAGAACATCCTCTTGAAGAAGGCTTACCCCAACTCTGGGGGCCATTCGCAAGTAGCTACAATACCGAAGAACTCAGGCAAAAATAGACCTTGGCAAGTCTAAAATTGCAAGCTATGTTACTGGTACTTGGGCGCTTGCTATGTTGAACTATATTGCTCGTAGAGAAAGTTGTCCTACTCCGTCATTTCCCTCTCATTTTTTTGGTCAGGAAATGATTATTGCACCTAAGCTTTGGTGTGATAATACTGTTTACAGTTCGGATCTTCCAATGAGAAGCAACAAGAATACAACAAAAAAAGGTGAATATATAATGTTCAGTGCTACTAAAAGAAACGCGTAGGTATTATTGCTATCATGCTTATTTATGTATCAAACTGACTTTTTTATTCTACACACAGACTCAAAAAAGTTGAAACCAGGTATTACTTTGCTCGAATCTTGTTCTTTTTTTCATTTCAATACAATTCTGATGGTCCCGGCAGCCATTTCTGCTTTGCGGAATTGGCACAGTCTCAAGAAGCTGCTTGCTCTAACACTGCTATTCCTACTGTTAGCTTTGTTAAGGTGGGTACGCGTGACCACGTTATCTTTGATGCGTGCGTTATTGAGACTTTGGTCGGTCTGGTGTATCGTCCAAAAAGGGATGTTCTTACTGAACTCTCTTCACACCAGATGGTAATCAGACCTGAAGTAGCGTTTAAAAAAGACATGAGGAAAGTATTAGGAACCCCCTCTGACTTATTATTCTTCAAGTAAAATCACAGTCCCTTTTCCCTTTTTTCTGTCCTTTTTTTATTTTTTATTTTTTTGTACCTTTGCTATTTTTTTTTCATATTCTCACACCGCTGAAAATTTTTTCATATATGTATAATCTCTACTCCGGCTATAAGCTATTTCTTTCTTTGAAATTCAGCCTTTAATAAAAAAGCTTTTAAGCCAATTAAAGTTTTTTGTTGATTTATTTTTTATACAAATATAATTATATAGGCAGAAGTGTTTTAAAATCGTAGACAACTATATATAACTCGTAAAAAGATAAATTTGGTATCATAAAATAACTTGTTTTTCTATCTATTAGTACATGTAAAAATATATGAATCACAGAAGATAGAATTTTTATTTATTGATTATTTTGTTGAAATCATATTATTGACTTTCAATGTACAATCCCCTACAATAATTCATGTCAAAATCACCGAAAACAAAGAATTAAAAATCGATTTTTTTTGTTTTTTCTTCTCTTTCATTTAAAAAATAGTTAAATAACAGCACTTCAAAGTATACAAAATAAAGATACGCTTCATAGCTTTCAATAGATGTAAAAAAAATATAGGTTTATTTTGATACAAATTATACAACGAAGGAGTAATCAATACCGGGTGCTTTTCCCTTTATTTTCCCTTAAAGCGCCAACCCGTGCTGGCATACTCTCAACCAAATGGTTAATAGTTTCCATAGGAATGTTCTCCCATGCTTCCTTGATATTTTTTATTAGGTCCTCAGTGGTGTCAGACTGATTGTGTAACTTTTGTACAGCATCTTTCATGATCGCCCATAAATTTT
>JAIXMQ010000205.1:0-13097 GCA_025716855.1 Pilaira anomala
ATTCGTCTAAAATGGTTGCGTACAGTTTGTATGAGTATGATTTGCTTCCCCGGAACGTATATTTCGTTTGTGATATAAGCCGGTAACTAAGAAGGATACGAATACTATTTATGTGTATGTACACACTCTCTTCTGGTCTAAAACAATTTAATTCGTGTAATCAAACAAGTATGATAACTAGTAACTGATGAGAGGGATAATTTGGTAATGTGACTTTATTATAAAGTTAGAAGACAAGAACAGTTTATACTTAAATTTTCAAGACGTTTCATAATGTATACAACACACGTTTTCAGTTGCTCTTTTTTAAAATCAGATAAAATGTATTTCTCTTCAGACGATAGAACTTGTAGCTCCACTTGATTTTGAATTAATGAAATTAAAGATCCACAATTGATTATTTCTGCTGATATAATAGGGCAAGTATTACTTGATAAATTAACGCGTCAAATGATACAGATCAGAATAAAATGTGAAATATGCACGGGGTACACTAATTTTTTTTTAATGCGATTTACACATGGTGAGAAAATATTGCATATAGATTTTGTGTACATCAAGTTATAAAGACGTTTTAATGTAAACATATGTGTTGGGTAAGTTAAAATAAAATGTGAATAATAGAGTGAATGGGAGTGAATGAGTGTATAAACAAAACAAATGACAAGAAAAGGATTTTTTTTTTGTTTTTAATACACAATATAAATAAAGATAATAACAATTTTAGAATTCCTTCTTCTTTTCATCATAACTTAAACCGCCTGGACCAGTACTGACCAATAATAAGAAGCCACCAACAGTACTTAAGGATTGAAAGAAATCGTATCTTAAGAAATCACGCTTATAATAACTATGTTGAACTGACCAAAAGTTATTGACAAAAACATTGAGAACAGATAAAAAGAGGACCAAGAACATGGCAGACCATTTAGCTTTAAAGCCTACAGCAACCATGACACATGCAGCCAAACCGCAGAGAGATACAGCAATACGCATAACAGACCAGTCGCCATGGAAAGCAGATCCAATAAAAAGGAAAATTAAAAGAATACGACCAGCCAATTGTAAATACATACGACGATTTGTTTCCGAAATTTGAGGAAGAGCAGCAAACATTTGTTTACGTTTGATCATTGTCTCTGACAATACCATCATTAAACCACCCATAACAGACAAGTTACGTAAAAAGAAAGGCATATCAAAAATCAAACCATAACCAAAAGCTTGAGCTACAATAACACCCATAAGTCCATAAATAGCATAAGCTTGATGCTTCTTTACTACAATGAAGAAGGAAGCTGCCAACATGGTCTAGAGTATTATATTAGTTATCTTTTAATTATACATAATCTCCCCTCTCTCGCTCTCTCACTCTCTCATTATCTTATATATCCTTTCTTCTCTTCCGCTCTATTCTTTTTTTTTTTTTTGTTTGACCCCCCTATAGCACATATCTCCCCCTCCCCCCTTTTTAAATACTTACAATAACGTTTAAACCAAGGAAGAGATGACTCAATCCTTTAGGGAAATGTCTACTTTGTTCCATGAATGTGATTTGGTCAGACCATTGCATAATAATACGTAAGGAATCTTCCAAGAATGTAGCAATAATAAGGAATCTTGACATAGCTGGGATATAGGGCTTTAAAGGTTGACCAACTTGGTCAAGGATATCTTCTGCCTTTCTACTAAAGACTTCCATTTGATCTTTCAAGCTAGACATATTATGTATAATTTTTTGTTTTTTTTCGTCTTTCCTGTTAAAGATAATTTCTAATAAGATTTATTTGGTTTATTTATATTTGACCAAAAAGAAAATAAAAAAGAAAAAGGAAACACAACAAAGCCGAGAAAGTTTTTCATGTTAAAAAAAAAAAAAAAAATAGGGTACGCCCCGTCTTGCGCCTTCTTAATATTCATCCAATAACAAGGTACCACACCCGAATCCGGGAGGATTTGCAACTTACGGACTTCCTGCTGCAGTCATTTTTAATTAAAAGTGATTTACAGCAGTGATGATTTGTACGAAATCTATTTTATCAAATGTTACCAGTTTTTTTATTGTTCTTAACAAGCATATTACAAACAAGTAACTTGATAGTTATAATAATACTTTTTTATTCACTTATCAAATAGACGAATATTTATAATATATCATTGATGGTTAATGTTTGACCAGCGGTTCATCAAGTCTGTTCACCCAGCTAAAACAACCCAATCAGCCACATTACATACATAAACTTCATCGCAAATCATATTTTCATATTCCTCGTTTCCGAAATCACCCATAGCCTTTGTATTTTCAATCCAAGAATCCATACAGGTACAAGAAGAATTCTTAGCGTGTAGTAAGATTATTTTTGTATTGAAATTATTAATTTATTATCCACATCAATTTGAACAGATCTTCTATCGCCAACTTAAAGTGTAAATATTATCTTGAGCTTTATCTAATTTACCAGCAGCTGTTTTCTTTATTTCATTTAGCACTATTGTTTACCTTGTCAATGTATTTAGAAGAAGTTACTGCTGCTGGCACCTTGAGTAACATTTTAACAAAACGATTTTTTTTAATTCGGCGATATAAATACGCCATTTCAATAATAACATCCAGGAACACAAAAGTTACATAAGACTCTCAATTTGAACTTGGCGGTGCATTTTTCGAAATAGAAAATTTCGAGTAGCTTAATTTGGAACATGCTGTAAACCTCATTCAAACTTGATATATATACTCATAACCATAATTCTATTTTATCTTAATTTTATATACATGTAGAACTATATAAATAACTGAAATGCTGTTACAACCAGGAAAGTTTAGTGAGCATGCGTTTGGGGGACAGTTATTAAATGTGAAGAGAGATACAGGTAATAAAGATATAGTTTCAGAAAGTGAGAACCAGTAAATGCTATTACATCTTTGCAGGATGTATTTACATGGTTTTTGAAGAAGTTTTGTGTCATCCTCTTAAATGAAGGAGAATAAATAAATAAGAGGCTTTAATGGCCTCTTATGTAAGGACTTTTGAACCTTTGTAAGCTGTTTAAGAATTCTTTGATTTTTATAACAAGCATCCTGAAAAAAAAAATAAGAATAGGTGAGTTCCACAGAAAATATTTTAACTTATACATAAAAAAGGTTCCTAAAAACTCCAAATATTGGATGAAGCCAACATTCTACCGAAAAGAGTGACTTTAGCTTTTGAACCTGAAGGAAGTTCAAGAAGAATAGTTTATTATTATAAAAAGTTGAAAGTAAACATTTAAAGAAAAAGAAATATTCGATTGTTCATCAAGTGTGGTGACGTTTATTTATTTATTATTTATATTACTTCTCATCTTCCTCTTCTTCCTTCTTCTTCTTTTCATCTTCCAAAAGAGCTTCTTCGTCACCTACAGGAGCCATATGCTTATCTAATAGGTTTTGTTCTTCTGTTGCAGCCATACTACCAGGGGCATGATTACGTTTAACGCATAATTCAGATTCACCGGTAGGTAATAAAGTTTCGACAGTAACCTTTGCAGTTTCACCAGTACGAATACCTCCATCAATCAAAAGGCGAGCCAAAGGATTTAATAATTTCTTCTGAATCAATCTATTTAAGGGACGTGCACCATAAGCAGGATCATAACCACGTTCACTTAACCAATCTCTTGCTTGAGAATCAACATCAATTGTAATACGACGATCCGAGGTTCTTTCCTCTACTTCTTTGAGACGAACATCAACAATATCTCTTAAAGCATGTTTAGAAAGACGATTAAAGATGACCATATCATCAATACGATTAATAAATTCAGGCGCAAATGTACGTCTTACAGCATCAAATACACTTTCTCTAGCACGTGGACTAACTTCACCACTTGTATTTACATCAGTTACTAATGCGTCTGCACCCAAATTGGAAGTCATAATGATAATCGTATTACGGAAATCAATCTTTCTTCCTTTTGTATCAGTCAATACACCATCATCAAGTACTTGTAATAAGATATTAGAAACATCACGATGAGCCTTTTCCATTTCATCTAATAAAACCACAGCATAAGGTCTACGTCTTACTGCCTCAGTCAATTCACCGCCTTCTTCATGTCCAACATAACCTGGAGGAGAACCAATTAAACGACTTACACTAAACTTTTCCATATATTCAGACATATCAACACGTACAATTGCATTTTCCGTATCAAATAAGAATTTAGCAATTGTCTTACAAAGTTCAGTTTTACCAACACCAGTAGGACCCAAGAACATGAAGGAAGCAATAGGTTTAGAGGGATTTTGAAGACCTGCTCTACTTAATCTGACAGCTTCAGAAACAGCACTAATTGCTTCTTCCTGACCTACGACACGTTCAGAAAGTACATCTTCCATATGAAGTAGCTTTTCTCTTTCACCCTTCATTAAGTTTCTAACAGGAATACCAGTCATTTGAGATACAACACGAGCGATATCGTTACTGGTGACACGTTCATGAATAAAAGATTCAGTGTTATCGTCATCAGTATTATCTTTAGGTAACTGCTTTTCAAGGTTAGGAATAACGCCATAACGAAGTTCAGAAGCTCTTTGGAAGTTTCCAGCACGTTGAGCTGCTTCTAATTCAACACGAGATTTTTCAAGGTCTTCTTTGATACGTTTAATCTCATCAAGTTTTTCACGTTCTTTACTCCAGATAGCCGAAAGTCGTTCACTTTCCTTTTGTTTGGCTTCTAATTCCGATTGTAATTTTTGACGTCTTTCAACGGATAAAACGTCAGTTTCTTTACGAAGAGATTCCAATTCGATTTGAGTGGTCATGATTTGACGGTCCAAATTTTCAAGCGCTTCTGGTTTACTCTCTTGTTGAAGACGAAGTTTTGAGCAAGCTTCGTCTACTAAATCAATTGCTTTATCAGGGAGAAAACGATCAGTAATATAACGATGTGAGTGAATTGCGGCAGCAACAATGGCAGCGTCCGAGATACGAACACCATGATGCACTTCATAACGTTCCTTTAAACCACGTAAGATAGAAATGGTATCTGTAACAGAAGGTTCCTCGACCATGACTTGTTGAAATCTTCTAGCTAAAGCAGGATCTTGCATAATGTATTTACGATACTCATCAATTGTTGTAGCACCAACACAACGAAGTTGACCTCTAGCCAAAGCAGGCTTTTTAAAATAAAATGAGTTTTTTTTTTTTTTTTTAAATATGTGTAAATACCTTTAATAAGTTACCAGCGTCCATGGCACCTTCGGATTTACCTAAGCCAAGTAGCATATGGATTTCATCTACGAATAAAATGATATTTCCTTCAGATTCAGAGACTTCTTTCAGTACACCTTTAAGACGATCTTCAAATTCACCACGATATTTTGCGCCAGCGACTAAAGCGCCCAAATCTAAAGCAATCACGCGCTTTCCTTTGATTGATTCTGGCACTTCATTTGCAATCACACGTTGTGCGAGTCCCTATAAAAAATGTTTAGCATTTAGTTTTTTTTTTTTGGGGAATTTTATTTTTACTTACTTCTGCAATAGCGGTTTTACCGACACTGAATAATTAAAACATGGGTTAGTCTTTTTTTTTTTTTTTTTTTTTTTTTTTTTTTTTTTTTTGGACTGAATCAATTGCGTATACTTTACCCTGCTTCACCAATCAAGACAGGATTGTTTTTAGTTCGACGAGCCAAGCTGTATATAATATATTTAGTCTCGCATTATTCAAAGGTATATATATGTTTGGTCACTTACACTACAAAAAAGTAAAATCAGTAATTAAGCTTTTACGTTATGGTTATATATACTCATATTCTTACCTTCCAAAGTTCTTCTTATTTCTTCATCACGTCCAATGACAGGGTCTATTTACCCTCAATATGTTAAAATGATTCAAAAAAATATGCAAAAAAAAAGTCCGATACTTACCAAGCTTTCCTTTCTCAGCCATTGCAGTAAGGTCAATACCCTAGAATGAAATTCGAGTCAGTTTATTTATCTAGCAACAACCAGAAAAAATTAGAAGCTGTTTTTTTTCTTACAAATTGTTCAAGTGGGCTCTTTTGTTCTTGTTGTTGATTAGGATTCATACGAAGTCCTGGCCCACCTTGGTCTTTTTTTTTTGAAAATTATAAGTATATGCAGATACACGAGATTTTTTTTTTTTTTTTACCTGCATAAAATCGTTTACTACCATAGTAGACAGCCAATTTCCAAGGTTGTTGTCTTTTGAGTACAGTCATAGTAGCCACAGACAACGTTGATTTGATAGTAGGTTTTCCATTACGTTGAATAAGGGTAGAAAATTGACGTAAATTCGCTCTACTGAGCGTACGTTGTGGTAATTTCAACATAACAAATTAAAAAAAAAAATAAAGAAAGAGAAAAAAGTTAAGTGATGAATTACTGTTTGGTCAATCAGGGTTTAAATAGGCGCGTTGGAATGAAAAAGATGATCCTAACTGACTTTTAATACACAAGTAGTCACTATGTCTTTTTTCTATTTTATTCCATTGTTATGAGGGGAGGGGTTGTTTTATTTTTTTCCTTTATTAGTATTTCACCATGAGCGCCAGTTTATTCTTACAAAGGACTTCAATCAACTTGTGTTCTAAAGGGTTTATTAGACCTTCCTGGATCAATTCTACAAGTTTAATTTATAAACGTTGGAATTCAAAAAGTACAACAGAGGTAAAAGAAATATATAAAAGAGTAACACACATATACCTTTTTTGACACTTGAAAGATAGAAATTGAAAGGAAAAGATCCAACAAAATCAATTGATTTGACTAATTTTCCTGCAGAAAATATCAGAAACTTTAGTATTATTGCACATATTGGTATATAAAAAAAAAAAAAAAGAAAAAAAGATTAATTTGACAGGCATTAATATGTTTTCTTTTTCCGCACAGATCATGGAAAAAGTACTTTGGCAGATAGGTTAGTTTGATGATCTGTACTTAACAAACAAATTACTAAAGATTGGGAATAGATTATTAGAGTTGACGAATACAATTTCTGCCTCTGGATCAAATAAACAAGTATTGGATAAATTAAAAGTAGAAAGAGAACGTGGTATTACAGTGAAAGCACAAGTAAAAAAAAAGAAAAAAAAAATCTATTGCTATGATACTGAAAATTTCATATAATCGTAGACTGTATCCATGTTTTACAACTATAAAGGAACTCCATATTTATTGAATTTAATTGATACTCCTGTAAGAACGATAAGTTAACAATAAAAAAAACAACAACACATAGGATTAACAATATACACATAGGGTCACGTCGATTTCAGTTACGAAGTATCTAGATCATTAGCAGCATGTCAAGGAACATTATTACTAGTAGATGCAGCACAAGGTATTCAAGCGCAAACAGTAGCAAATTTCTATTTAGCATTTGGAGAAGGATTAGAGATTATCCCAGTATTAAATAAGATTGATCTTCCTGGTGCTGAACCTGAACGAGTATTAAGACAAATTGAAAGTGCATTTGAATTGGATACTTCATCTATACTTCAAATCTCTGCCAAATCTGGTATTAATATAGATCAAGTATTACCGAGTGTGATTGAAAAGATACCTGCACCCGTTGGATCAAAAGAAAAACCATTTAGAGGATTATTATTTGATTCTTGGTACGATAAATATGTAGGTGTTGTTTGTATGTTGGGTGTAAAGGATGGTGTACTTCGAAAGGGTGATAAGGTTGTATCTGCCTATTCTGATACAAAGTATGAAATTACAGAAGTTGGTATTATGCATCCAGAACAATTACCTACAGGTTATTTGTAAGTTTTAGATTTTTTTTAAAAAAAAACGGATTTTATAAACTGATTTATATGTAATAGGCATGCGGGTCAAGTAGGTTATATTGTATGTGGTATGAAGAGTGCATCTGAAGCACATATTGGAGATACGTTTCATCATTTAGGTCAAGAAGTCGAGATTTTACCTGGTTTTCAACCTGCACAATCCATGGTATTTGCAGGTATTTTTCCTGTAGATACAAATGATTTCAGAAAATTAGATGATAATATCAAGAAATTAACGTTGAACGATGCTAGTGTTTCTGTTCATAAAGAAACCAGTCATGCGCTTGGACAAGGTTGGCGTTTAGGTTTCTTGGGAACATTACATATGGATGTTTTTAGACAGAGATTAGAAAATGTAAAAGAGTTTACAAGTATATCTTTTTTATTTTATTCAATTTTAACCCTTTTTTTTTATCCATGTGTAGGAATATGATGCAAGTATTATCGTCACTCAACCAACTGTACCCTATAAAGGTATATATATATATATATATATATAATATGTATAACAAGAATGTCTCTCGTATATTAACTATACATCATTATAGTCACTTATAAAGACAATAGCTTCAAATTAGTAAGAAATCCAGCAGAGTTTCCAGATCTTGAGGAAAGATCATTCAAGGTTGCAAAATTACAAGAACCTATGGTGATTGCTACCATGATTTTCCCTGATGTAAGTAGTAGTAGTATATCTTGAAAAGCTACTGTACTTACTTTTTTTAATAGGAATATATGGGAAAATTGATTGAATTATGTGGAGTAAAGTATCTAAAATTTAATAATAATTCTTTTTTAAAGAAACTAATTCATCCATATGTAAATAGACTAGAAGAGGTGAACAGTTAGAATACGTTTATGTGGATGAAACGCGTGTGATGATGAAATACAGAATGCCTCTTGCAGAAGTTGTAACTGATTTCTATGATGAATTAAAGAGTAGATCTTCTGGATATGCATCTTTTGATTATGAAGATGGTGGATATGAAGATAGTGACTTGGTCAAGGTAAACAAGAAAAAAAGAAAAATAGAAAATCATCTTTATATATATATTAACTATTATGTAGATGAATGTTCTTTTAAATTCTAAACCTGTTGATGCATTATCAGTTATCTTGCATCGCTCACAAGTTGACCTTGTAGGTCGTGATTGGGTTAAAAGATTAAAGGGTGTTATTCAAAGGCAGTTGTTTGATATTTCAATTCAAACTGCATTAGGCTCAAAAATTATTGCAAGAGAAACGTAAAAAAAAAAAAAAAAGCCTATTTTATATTACTGTCATTTAAGTTAACTGATTTATTTATTTAGTATTTCTGCTTTACGTAAAAATGTTACAGCTAAATGTGTATGTATATCTCTTTTAATAAGAACTAAAATAATATTAACATATGTTTTTTTAATATAGTATGGCGGAGATGCTTCGCGTAAAATGAAATTGTTACAAAAGCAAAAAGAAGGAAAGAAGAGAATGAAAATGATTGGTAAGCACTTTGTAACAGGGCATAATTCATGTAGTACAAATCATTAATCATAATATTTTTATAAATCATCAGGTAATGTTGAATTACCTCAAAAGGCATTCTATGACTTTATGGATAAGAGTAAAGGAACATAAAAACTGTATAAAAAAAAAAACAAAATGAATGTAAATACCCAATTAGAATGTAATAAAATATTTGTCTTGTCTACTTTTTATTGCTGAGACCCCTCATTTCACTCTTCGCAGTGTCACCAGAACTTTTCTGAAAAAAGACCGCACCATTTTAAATAAAATAGCATGATATCTCTTCTCTGTTCTCCTTTTTGACACATTTTGATTTCTATAGGAGAGAATCTGAATAACCCTTAATATAATGCCATATGTACATACATTATTAAAACCTTTGTTTCTTATACGTGAAATATTAAACTGAACACCAGTGAGTCGGAGCCTTATTATTAGATCAAATAGTTGAAAAATTATATTTAGATGAAAAAAGTTTTATTAAAGAAACGAATGTCAAATTGATTCATAAGTAATCAATACAGAAATGAGTGTGAAATTGAGTGAGTGAGTGTGTGGGAGGAGCTATTAATTGTAGGTAGTGAAAGTGGTAGGAGCATAAATAGGTAATTAAAAAAGTTGTTGTAAAAGAATTTGTAGTAGTGGTGTAGAGTAATAATAATAAAAAAAAAAGGGTAATTGGTAGTATTGTATTAAGGTTGCAACTGCTTGTATAAATATATTAAGTGTAAGTGTATTATTATTTCTATAGGTAATTCATCATGAATTGAGGGTTTTTATGACAACCCCTTTGGTGTAAGAGTAAGTCTGACTGTGCTTCCACGACGACCAGTGATTAAATCTTCAAGCTCCTGCATCTTTCTTTGTTTTTCTATACTGATTGTCTTTGGCACGTTGTATGTCTTTACTTTTCGCGATGGAGTAGATTTACTTGCCTCCATACATGGTTCTTCAATTGATGCAATTGTAGCAGCAGCAGAAGAAGTACTGCCTACTTTACTACTACGACGTCTTTCACGTAATTTACTACGAAATGTTTTGCTGACTTGAGTTAATTCACATTTGGGTTGCTTTACGGTAATAGTATCTTGTTGTTTATAAATTACAGTAGATGAACAAGAATGTCTACGTCCAGTAGTTGAAGTTACGGCTAAAACATAATCTTCAGAAACTTTTTCTCCTCTTGGATCTGTTGCGACAGTTTTACGAGCATCAGCATACCTTGATCGATTCGGGTTTCTTTCTTGTCTAATACTAATTGATGGTATATCAGGTACAAGTTCAAGTGGGTGAGTAGGTTTATTTGCTTGTTGATTAATTGTTCTAGTATTAGTACGAGGAGCAGGTGAAAGAGAATTAGGTGCTTTTGATTGAGAAGAATAAGGACTTCGTTGTTGAGGAATTGGTGGTGGTGGAGAAAGTGGTTGATATAATTCATAAGGAATTTCTTTGCCATTCTCTTTTGAAGAATAAATACTTGTAAAAGCAGTTCGAGTAGGTGAAACCAAAGAATATATACTGGTAGAATGTTGAAGAACAGGTGGTGATATTTGAAGATGCGATGCAACCTTTCTATTTAATGTTGAAGGTGTTTGACTGTTGTTATTATACAAATCTATTTGAGGTCGAAATATACTCTTTAATTTTAAGCTTCGTTTTTGTTCAACTTGTTCAATCATTATAGTTTATTTTTTTTTTGTTTTTAAAAAAATAGAGGGAAAAGAGGAATTGATTTTTGAGATTTACATATAACGTGTATATATATATATATATATAAATATTTTTTTTTCTGTGTAAGGAACCGGGGTTACCCAATATTCCAATTTATAGAAGGAGTTATAGGCTAAATAACTTTTTTTTTTTTTTTTTTTTTTTTCATTTGAATTAAGCGGTGTTTGTTATTTTTTATTCAATTGTTCTTCCATTTTCAAAATTAGCAATCCACTGAGTATGTAAAGGTTTGAATATATAAAAGAACAGAAACAAAAAAAGGGTAGAATTGGATGTCCTTAAAATAGTAAGCTGCTTACCTTTTTCCGTCAAAACTACCACGTTATTTTCGGTACTCGCGTTAGGTTTGATATTGTTCAATTGTATCTGATAAATATGTATTTTCTTTTTGGGAGAATGGATACATGTAAAAAGCAGCTTAATTACATAGCTATTAGTTATTAAAGCAACAAAGGAGGTACTGTCAAACTTTTGCAATGCTTTTTATAAACGTTTTTATTTTTTTTTTTATATATATATGTATATAAAAGTAATGTTCATGGTACTTTTAAGGTTATGTAGTTTTTATTAATAGAACTAAACGGCCATCAGGCCGTATTTCTCCTATCCTTTTTTGATAGACATTAAATGATATTATTTTATTTCATTTTGTAAGGTTAATAAGTATAGACATAGACTCCATGTTTTTTATGGGTATAATAGTATAGAATTGTTTCGTCATTATCTCATCAGTGTGATTTTAAAAAAAAAATTAATGTTTTTGATGGGGTTTGTATTTATTATAAATATCGTAATGTTACAGTAATGTATGACATTGTAAATAGAAACATGATTCGATAATTTCGTTTTCGGTATTCTGTATTCGTGCAATAAGAAAGAAAGAAATCATAAATTGTCATTTTATTGACATTGGTACGTCAGTATTCCATGTGGTTCTTGGTCATTAGTTGAATCTTAAAAAAATGACTTTTTTTTTATCTGACGCCTGTTAAAAGCATCATTCATAATTTAAATGACAAATCACTGATAAAAAAAATAGGAGATGATTTTGCCTGTATATATATCACAAGATTGAATTTTTGCCTTGAGTAATCAGGAAACCTTGGCAGCTTTTCTAATCTTCAATTAAAGTAACATTTCACACAAATGGGGTGATAACTGTTGTTACATCTATACATGCAGTTCGTGCGACAATCTGAAAATCGGTTGCAAATCATGGTGCTGAGTTCGTGTAACGCCCCACCGATTGTTCCAGCCTGTGTGCCCAATTCCCTATTTTTTCGGATAAAGCTGAATATTTTATTGGAGCCAATAACATAAGGTATATGTGTTACAGCAGCATGAAAAAGTATTACTGGATTTTTTTTTTTTTTATTTAGAGATGAGGGTTACAAACTGAAAAAAAAATTGATCATAATTCACTTATCAAGCAGGGTTTATTCCACCTGTTTCTCTTTAAAGAAATATAAGACCATGCTAAATGATGCTAATAAAATAAGGTGGATTCTTGGGGGCACCACAATCGGCACCACAAAAAAAAAAAAAAAAATAATAATAAAAAAAAAATGCAGGCTTTTGGCCTTTGGAGTTCCTGACTGTGATGTAGATGAATTTATGTGGCGCCTTTTGAGCTTTATGCATTAACTAAAGGCTTCATAGAGCTAATATTATATTTATACTTTATCAACCGTATCAGTTCAATTTTAGTTATAAATAAAAACAAATATTTTGCTAATTGATTTTTGCAATCAATTAAGGATATAATTATAAAAGAAAAAAAAAAAAGTCCACTCTGTAGTTAAGATAAATAAAATAATAATAAAAAAAGTCTAGCTGTAAAAAATGATACAATCTTGGAGGCAATCTTGAGGGAAACTTATTGGATGGTACATAAAGACAAGACACTTTAAAAAAGAATGGGTTTATTTATGTATGTATATCACAACTCACAACATGTTAAAGGAAATTAAGTTTAATCTGGACTTTTTGTTTATTACCTTTTTTTTTTATTACAATAATTATTTAAAAAAAGTTACTAGTGCTTTAGCCTTTA
>JAIXMQ010000206.1:0-12808 GCA_025716855.1 Pilaira anomala
AAAACTTGAAATCAAAATTTAAAAAAAAAAAAACTAAAAAATTTGGCAGAGAGAATTTTAAAATTTTAGCGATCACATGACTTACACGTGACCTTTTTAATTATATTTTCTTTTCTTTTTAGCCTAGCTTTAATATCATTTCCAACTGATTATTGGTTAAAATTATACAATGGACTTGCCGTAAAATTTGAATTAAAAAATAGTATTAAAATTTCGACAATTGGTAAATTTATTTATTTATTGTTTATTAGTATTAGAAATGTAAGTGAAATGTTCCAGCTAAATGAGACGGAACAAACGAAAATAAAATGAAATAAACATATATAACAAAGGTTAAATAGTCAGACTGCAAAAATAAAGTAAATTTTATTAAAGATAAAAAAAAATCTTAGTATATATAGTAAAATAGTGATTCAAGAGGCGTTGCATTAATAGTGAAACCTGTATATCGTGTATATACCTTTCCCCAACATCATACTCACCAACTAATTTCTGAATAACTCTTCAATATTAATTCCGTTACACATAAATACCAAGCAACAGATATAAATATAACTTTAGCGTTTTTATCTGTTTAATATTCATATTATTCTCTTTTAATAAACTTATATTCTATCTCTCTTCTGTTGTTGTTCTATCTGTAATTACCTTAACATTCTCTTTTGTTACTCAAAGGTATTTATTATTGTTTAACTCGGATAAAGATATATCACCCTTAATTTCTAAATGATAATTTAACTTTATTTTCTATTAAAGTTATCTTACCATTACAAAACCTGATCTAGGTTTCAACCATCAGTTTGCCCACGTTGCTTGTCATTGATATATACCAGCTATATATCATTATCATTGATTACTATTTAATAGGTGGTTCCACCTATTATTTGACATTATTATTTAATTCTCCTTGATTTCTCACGAATGATCAATATCCCGGTATCACAAACCCTTTCTGAACTTTCATGCAATACAACGCGTCTTGACCAGGTCATACGTGTAACATATGATTTATTATGAACCAAGACTGTCAATCTTATGTGAAAAGAGTTGACTCTTTTCCCACCCTTTTATTTGAATATAAATACAACCTCTTTTTTCTCATAAATAAAAACCTGATCTTATTTTAAGACTTTTAACAAACTACTACGTTTTACATATTTATCAGTCATGGATAAACTACTTCCTGAAGATTAACCAAGTTCATGTAACTGGCTGCTGTACCTGATAATTAATATAAAAAGAGATTTATGTCAATAAATACGATAATGTGATTTAAATAAAAAGACCTATTGTTGGAATTCGGTTTGAAGGGTTTTATAAAAATAAAAATAAAAAGGCGATAAATTAAATGACAACGAACAAAGGGGGTTTATTCTTTATTCAAAATTAACTGAGAGCTTCATATTTCTAAACTATGCGACTATTTATATTATTACTTAAGATTTGTTAATGACATAATGTTATAGTATTATTTAGTCTATATATCAGCTCTAATGTCTAGCGTGATATATAGTTTATTATTTTATGTTTTTAGTTTTGCATGATGTAAGTAGAACAGTGTAGGTGTTTGTATCTGAGATATGACAGGTACTGGATTACCCTGTCATAGCGCTCAGTCCAGGTAACACAATGCCTTAATTCAATTACGTACCGACGATCTTTTACCTTTATTTATTGCCCAAAACACATAATGTAAGGTATGAATATATACAAGTTCCGTCATATATTCTTTATTATAAATACAAGAGTTAGCCCGGATTATTACTCATATCTGTTCTGGTTTAATAGGTGTAGCTACTCAACTATTAAAAGCTTCCGCTAAAAAAAGATAATAAAATACGATGAGTATTTTCTTAAAAACAAATAATACTTACCGTATTTTTTAATTAGTTCAACCAAGAAAAAGGTTACACCTAGTACTTTGAAAAAGATATTAGAACCCTTCCTTTTTTTTTTGGCTTTTTCCCTATTCTCTTATTTTTTCATTTTTCTTCTTCTATCTTCTTTTACATACAATAAATATAAATAACTTTTTTTAAAAGCCCAAGAAATAAAACTCTTCTATAAAATTGTAATTTGAGCCATACATTTTACTGTAATTCTAATATTTCATTTTTTTTTGTCTGTATATATATCGTTCGTAATTCTCTATTTATGAGGTCACTTTGTTTCTTGGTGTACGTATAACTTTTTACGTTTGCTTTGTTTGTGATGGCCAATATAAACTCAACTTGAACTTGCATTACGAAGAGGTATTTTTTTTCATATTAAATAAACTCCATTGTCTAACCTTTTTTTTTTTTTTTAGGTGAGCAGCTTGGGCTTTTTACTTTGATATCCGTTGAATATTTTTCCTGTTTTAAAATTAGAATATCATACATATATACTATATACGCTTTGTAATGTTTTTTTTTCAAATGTTTTATACATGTTTTTCATATAAGTATATGTTTGTAGACATGATAACAAATGTTTGTACTCTCATTTTCAAACAATTTCATATAAATTAAATTAAATAAATATAAATACTTTTTTTGAGCCATCCATAATTCTTTAATAAAACCTATGTTATATCCTTTTTTTTTTATAAAAAAATATAAGCATTCTATTTATCAACAAGGCAAACAATGAAAGCAGTACTTTTTGAATATACCAGACCAAAACGTTATTGATATTCATTTAGTTTACTCAGAAATAACGACTTAAGTAAATTTCACTGTATTTACTGAGATTTACGAGTAAGGTAAAATTCGCCATTCACTTGAAAAAAGCGAACGTAGTAAAACTCATTTCACACGCGCTAGAATTCAGTAAACGATGTGAACTTTTCTAGTTTTGGTGTGTCCGGAACGGATTTGTTTTTAAAACAGATCCTTCGCAGTGATTCCTTTTGACTAATAAAAGACTATCTTAATTTTTATCAAAATCTTTTGAATGTTTGTGTAACAATTTTTTAGAAAGTAACTCATATACATTTCTCTAAAATCGATTAAAGAACGTCGAAAAGACATCTTATAAATCATTACAAAAAGGCCTTTATTTATATATATGAAGAAAAGAAAAAAAGAGAAAAAAAGGAAAAGGAACATCTGTATTTGCAATAAAGAATATATATTGATACAACCGAGGTTTAAGTGTATCGAAGGATTTAGAATAAAAGAATATATATCTTTCAATAAGAGAAAAATAAGTTCTTTAGGATTTTGTGAGCACCAGACTGGAAGTAGTCAACTGAATAATGATTTAGTTTATTAAGTAAAGGGCTATTTAGCGACGGTCTTTAAGTAAAGGAAATAACGGAATAACTTATGGGAGAGTTATAAGGATATTAAACAGTAAAAAGAGTGAAGAAAATAAAGTCTTTACAAATAAAAGTGAACAATTACGTAAAAGATAATAACAGTAATAGGTTATGAACAACAGAGTCTTATTAAAGGATTCAACAAGAATAAAATATGTATATACTGTGTGAATAACGATGAAAGACAATCGAAGAGATAACGAGAGAACCGAATTAGGTTTTACCTGAAATTTATATTAAATCAAAACTGAAGTATTTTTATTGTATTTTTACACAAGGTATTTATAAGAAAATTATTTCTTTGTGTTACAGTGGTTCCTATTTTATTGGCTGTAACAATATTCAACATCAGATGAAATCTATTTTTATAATTATATTACTCAATTTAACTATTAGCACATCATTCATTTTTCCTAATATACAAATACCCAACTCTTTGTCATAAATAAAAGGATATCTACTTTTTACTAGTCTGATAATTATTATTTAAGTTTTTTATATTTTACTTTTTGATATTTAATTGTTTAAACATGAAAGACCTTCAAACAGTAATCTCCTTTTTGTTTTATCATCCTCTTACATATTAGAACAATACATGATAATTCACTCATTGAAACTGTTCCCCCAGTGTTCAGTGGGTGATTGTTGAGGATGCTTATAGGCACAGCTAAATAAATATGTGATCATTGTAATTATATATACATGTATATTATTTTATTATTATCTATATAATTAAAAATATGGAGTCGGCTAACTTTTTTTTACACGCTTCGTAAAAAACGGTCACCATTCATTTTTTGAAACCCAACGAGAATTGTTTTATTTCTTTAACTTTACCCTTTTTACAATAAAACACTGTATACTTTTCAAACAAAATGGCTGCAAATAAGAATATGTACGAGTTGCAATCAAGAAGGGCACTCACGTAGCACGAGTAGACGTTGCCTTAACAATCCAAATGCTAACTCTTGCAGTAGTTGTGGTTCTACAGGCCACCTTCAATCTACTCATCGCGATTGTGTTAACAACGCTGCTAATTGTATATATCTCACATTTCTTTCGTTTGCCAGCGTAAATAACTTTTTTTTTTAGTACCTCAACCGGGACTTATGGAAATTGATCAGGATACTGAAACAATTGCCACCAATGATGTAGCAGATAGCAATAATCAAGTTTGCTCAAGTTGTGGTCAAGAAGGTCATTCGCGATCTTCCAGTAGGTTATGCCTACATTACCACACACAACATGGCCAGAAGAGATACACCCTCTTTCAAAGAACGACATGACCTTGGTGAAATGAGCAGCACATGTCGCCATTGCGAAGCACGCATGTGGTTGTCTGAGAAGAATGGAGGCACTATTGCTAACCCTGAGTTTTCTCTGTGCTGTGGCAAGGAAAAATGTGTTCTGACACCTTTACCCAAGTTACCAGAATTAATTGAAAATTTATTGAGAGGTGAAGACGATGCAAGCATTGAGTTTAGATCAAACCTAAGAGCTTACAACAGTGCTTTAGGTTTCACTTCATTAGGCTGTAACCTTGACACCACAGTTGCCAATTCATGTGTAGGCGCTTATTCCTTCAGAATTCATGGTAGTCTTTATCATAGAATTGGATCCTTGAATCCCGGGCAAGGTGAAACACCCAAATTTGCTCAGATATATATACACAATTCTGGAAATGAAATTCGAAATCGCCACTCCCATAATAATCATCTCAATATTATCACCTTGACAAACCTTCAGGAACTTATGCACAACGTAAATCATTTTGTTCATGATTTTAAGTCAATGGCCCAGTTTATTTCAGAGAATCAAAACTCTGTTCCTGATGTCTCAATGGTATTTAGAGCCGAAAACACACCAGATCAAAGAAGATACAATGCACCAACTACCACTACTGAGATTGGAGTACTCATTGTGGGGGACGGTAGCTCTAATAGTGCTGGAGGATCAAGAGATATTGTAATTAGACCTACTACCGGCGGTCCTCTTCAGAGAATAAGTGAGTTGAATCAATGGTATGATGCAATGAGTTACGTTTTGATGTTTCCTTTTGGTACCCAAAGCTGGAGCATTGAGACTATTTCCTTAAGTGGCAAAAAGGTTACTGCTATGAATTACTATGCTTCAAGATTGATGATTAGAGGTGACAATCACTGTCTTCATTTGTTTTCCAATTTATTTCAGCAGTTTATTGTTGATATGTACGCCAAGATTGAACAACAACGTCTTCAATTTCTAAGATTTAATCAAAAGTTATTACGATCTCATTTATTGAGTGGTTTACAAGATGCTGTAAGACTGGAAGATGGATCTACGGATTTGAGTGTAGTTGGGCGTAGAATGATTTTACCAAGCTCATTTATTGGATCAGCACGTTACATGAAGCAGTTGTATCAGGATGCCATTAGCATTGTAAGAAGATTTGGTAAACCGGATTTTTTTATCACTTTCAGATGCAACCCAAAGTGGCCTGAGATTAGACGTGAGCTATTACATTCGAAACAAACCGTAGCTGATTGTCCTGATCTCTGTGCACGTGTATTTAAACAAAAACTCAGTGTATTTATGGAAGACTTGATTTCAAACCAGATTTTGGGAAAGGTTATTGCACATATACATGTCATTGAATTTCAGAAACGAGGTCTTCCTCATGCGCATATTCTGTTAATTGTATCAGCTGCCGATAAGCCTCGAACTGTCGAGGATATAGATAAAATTGTATCAGCAAAAATACCAGACCCTGTAAATCAACGTTTAGCTTATGAAACAGTTACATCAAGTATGATGCATGGACCATGTGGTGACCTCTTTCCAAACGCACCATGTATGAAGGATGGAAAATGTTCTAAATCATTTCCTCATAAGTTTAACCAAAGTACTACCTTTGAGGAAGGATCTGGATTTCCAAAATATCATAGACCACAAAATGGTAGGGTGATCTATCGTAATGGTATTCCACTTGGTAATGCTTCGGTTGTGCCACACAATATTGATCTTTGCAGCAAATACAATGCCCATATTAACGTTGAGATATGTAATACTGTAAAAAGTGTAAAATATATTTACAAATATGTTTATAAGGGTCACGATCGAGCAAGTGTAGAAATGAGAATAACAAGACAAGAAGGTCAAACAGAAAATGCAGCTGCTGTTCAGGTTGAAGGAGACGATGAAATTCAACAGTTTTTAGATGCACGTTATGTGTCTGCTTCTGAGGCTTGCTGGCGTATTTTTTATTTTTCTTTACACCAGGAGTATCCATCGCATCAAAGACTTCAAATCCATCTGGAAGGTCAACAGAATGTATGTTTTGACGAAGCCTCGAATAGATTGTTGGTTGATATTGTTGAGAATGCCGAGGCTAAGGACACGACACTTACCGCTTGGTTTAAGTACAACCGTATTAATGAATCTGCTAGGCAATATCTTTATGGTGAGTTTCCAGAACATTTTGTGTGGAGAAACAATGCTTGGCACCCAAGAAAAAATCCGAATGGTAGCACCATAGGCCGTATTTATGCTGTGTCTCCTAAAACCCAAGAAAAATACTATCTTCGAATGCTTCTACAGCATGTACGTGGTGCTTTGAGTTACCAAAACCTTCGTACTGTTAACCAACACGTTTACTCTACGTTTCAAGCAGCAGCAAGGGCATTGAATTTATTAGCTTCTGGTGAACAATGGGATGCATGTTTGACTGAATGTTTAAGCTTCCAATCACCTGTACAGTTAAGAAAGTTATTTTCAATCATTCTTTTGTTCTGTATTCCATCAGATCCGTTCAGTTTATGGAATAAGTTTAAGGAATATTTAGCTGAGGATTACATTCACAAACTAAGAACCGAACTTAATGTACCTAAGCTTTCTGAATCAGGTTTAAAAGAGTGCTACAATAACAGTCTTTTAGATATCAATGATCTTTTAGCTGATGGCGGAAGATCTGTAAATGATTTTGAAGGGTTCTCTTTACCCACAAACGATACTCGAAACAATGAGTTCAGTTCTGCCCATCCTTTGTTACGTGAGCATCTGATATTGAATGCGGAGGCATCTATATGTCCCGATCCCTCTCTACTACCTTTCAGCGATAATCAAAGAGTCATATTCGAAATGGTTTCAAATCTCACTGAGCAAAGCAACTCATTACACTCAAAAATCATATTCATTGACGGACCAGGTGGCACTGGAAAAACGTTTTTATTTAATGCATTGATTGATTCTGTAGGTCGTAAAAATGAAATCGCAATTGCTGTTGCTCATAGTGGTACTGCTGCTACTCTCCTTAAAGGTGGTCGAACAGCACATTCAACATTTAAGATACCAATAGAAGTATCAAGTGAAACTGTTTGCATGATCACGCCTTCATGTCAGGAAGCAAAGATTTTTAGAAGCGCCAAACTTATAGTTTGGGACGAAGCATCTATGATTAGCGTGGATCAGGTAATGACTGTAGATCGTACTATGCGTGATATAATGAAAGTCAAAAACCCATTGTTAGAGCACGTTCCTCTTGGTGGTAAGCTGTTTGTTTTTGGAGGAGACTTTCGTCAGGTTTTACCTGTTATCCCTAGAGCACATAGAACAATCATAAGCCAATGTTTTAACAATTCCCCTCTTTGGCCATATGTTAATCATTGTAAACTTCACACAAATATGCGTGTACAACAAGCCCTTTATGTTAACGAAGAACAATTAGCTTCAATTCTCCAAGAATTCGCTTCATATCTATTAAGCATCGGTGATGGGAGAGAAACAACTATCAGCGGTACAAGTCTTATTTGCCTTAAAAATGAAATGCTTTTACCTGGATCAGATATTTCTACACTTGCAGCGGCAGTGTATAACAACTTTCAAAGCCCTAATGATTTTGAAGCTGATTCATTGGTATCGAAAGCTATTTTAGCACCAAAAATACACAAGTAGCTGAGATTAACAGCCTCATAATGGATCAATTTCCTGGAGAATATGTGGAGTTTCTTAGCGGTGATTCTGTAGATGATGATAGTCAATCTATGCTGTATCCCATTGAATACTTAAATTCTCTTAACCCAGGCTCATTACCACCTCACTCTTTAAAGTTGAAGGTTGGCTTACCTATTATGATGCTCAGAAATCTCTCACCAAAAAATGGTGTATGTAATGGTACTCGATTAATATGCAGGTCATTTAAATCACATTTAATAGTAGCGGAAATTGCAACAGGCCCAAATAAAGGAACTACATTTTTAATTCCCAGGATTGATGTAGTCTCAAATGAAGCCCAAACAACTATACCGTTTAAACGAAGACAATTTCCTGTTAGACCAGCATTTGCTATGACAATAAACAAAGCCCAAGGTCAAACACTGGACTCGCTTGGTCTTTTACTTACCTCTCCTGTTTTTTCACATGGACAATTATATGTTGCTTTCTCGCGAGTCAAACAACCAAAATCAATCAAAATACTTTTTGATAGAAAACATTCAACTATCAAAAATCATGTTGGATCCTACACTGATAATATCGTATTTAATGAAGTTTTCAAATAGCTACACACTTCTTAAACATTTTTTTCTATTATGCCTTAGAGCATTCCCAACGGTTGGAGTAAATTTTGTGTTAAAATACGACTGTTTCTGAAGTTTTAAATTAAAACAGTCTAAAAAACTCCTGTGTCAGCCAACGGTTGAGATTAACTTGAGACTTTTATTTTAATTTATTTCCATTTTAAAAATTAAACAAAAAAAAGTATTTACTGCCATGGATTTTGACCTTTTACGAATGTTGCGAGACGAGATTGCTTTAGTCGAGATCGAAATGGAAATTGTAGCCGAGATTATTAAAGATACTCAGGATAGCGACAAAAAAAAGACCAGAGGTGGGTCTACCGTAGGTCGTCGTTATATTGACAGGGACTATCTTCAGGGACACCGTCGTCTTTATAACGATTACTTTTCCGCAAGTCCCGTTTATACTGACAAGCAATTCCGAAGACGATTCAGAATGAGACGCTCATTGTTCTTACGCATCGTCGAAGACGTGAAAGGTAAGAATCCTTACTTTCGCCAACGAAGAGATGCTGCTCAAAAGCTCGGGCTTTCTCCTTTGCAGAAGATTACTGCAGCTATCCGTCAACTTGCATACGGAATCTCCTCTGATTGAGTTGACGAGTATATTCGCATTGGAGAATCTGCAGCAATGGAGTGTCTCAAACGATTCTGCCACACAATTTTTGAGGTTTACGAGGACAAGTACTTGCGTACGCCGAACGAGCAAGATGTAGAACGTCTGATGAAAGAGGGAGAGAGTAGAGGTTTTCCCGGAATGCTTGGATCCATAGATTGTATGCATTGGGTATGGAAGAACTGCCCAAAGGCTTGGCACGGTCAGTATACAGGCAAGGAAAAAATGCCGACTGTTATCCTTGAAGCAGTAGCCTCATACGATCTGTGGATATGGCATGCTTTCTTCGGTCTTCCCGGGGCATTAAATGATATTAATGTCTTGGGCCGTTCCCATGTATTCGATGACACCCGAAGTTGAGTTTGTTATCAACGGTAACAAATACAACAAGGGCTACTACCTCGCAGATGGTATTTACCCTGCTTTCTCTACGTTCGTCAAGACCATCTCTGAACCACAGAGTGAAATGAAGAAGGTAAATTATATTAAACAAATTTTAACGGGAGACAAAATTTTTGAATCTTTTAGGTCTTTGCGAAGGCACAGGAATCTGTGCAAAAGGATGTGGAACGTGCGTTTGGTGTGTTGCAGGCACAATTTGCCATGATCAAAAGTCCCGCAAGAATGTGGAATGAGGGTGATATGCAAGCAATCATGAAGACTTGTATCATCCTCCACAACATGATTGTCGAGGATGAAAGAGGTCAAAACCTGGACCATGAATACGATGGCGCACCCACCACCACCTCCACTACTACTACTTCTGATACATTGGGTGATTCAGAGAGCTTTGGCGCTTTTAAGCAACGATATGCCGAAATTCTGGATCACTCAATGCATCAACGTCTACAGAATGACTTAGTTGTGCATTTGTGGGGTAGACACGGTCATGAAAACCTTCAATAAATTTACTTTTTTTTTTAAAAAAATATATATATATATTTATTTATTTATTTGATTTAATATCGTCAGTTTCAACTTCTTCTACTACTACTTCAGTTTCTACTTCTTCCGATACCGCATTTTCTATTCTGTTATAATGTCGGATCATCGTCTCCTCCTTGGCTTGCTTAAAGAAGCTGAAAACCTCGGGATCATCAACGCAGATCGAAGAATACTTCAACAATACTTGGACTTCCAAAGCCCTTTTCTTATGCTCGAGAACATCATCCATAATCTTCATTAGGCCTCTTCTGTCTTCTGCCAACTTCTTCATACGCTTGACCGCCTCTTCGTGACGATCATTATCAGCAGCAGGCTTCCGTTTCATCTGCTTCTTACTTGCTTTACATCCAAGCGGACGTGAGCCGGAAGCAGGCTGTTTAACAGAGCCTTCACTGTCTTCATTTAAAACTGCTTTTGAAGCAGCTTTTCTTCTTACCTTCTCTTCTTCCTCTTCTAAACGTTCGATCCATTTAGGGCTGTCAGAAAGAACATCCCAACAATGCCTCAAGTTGAAATGTTGTTTGAATCGAAAAAAATACAATTCCTTAGCCCTAGGATGCTATTATTATTTTAGAAAAAATGTCAGTAACTTCTAATAATTATGATTGTATACAAAGATATTACCGTTTCCATGATAGGATTGGCTCCACTCTTCATGGTTTTTTTCGCTTGTGAAAATCGACCACAATACCCGGAAACTTGCTTTTGGATGGTCTTAAAGCGACCATACAAGCTTTCCCAGGAGCGTTCTTCGAAAGTGGCCAACTTGTACTTGTTAAAGTCCTCCAAGATTTGACCCCAAAACCTTTTCAGATCTTGGTCATTACCAGTACTTGGATCCTCAGAGATGTGGATCCAGGACTTACACAATTGGACGTCTTCGTCGGCCATCCAGTTTTTACCACGAGGAGCTTTAGCCTTACCTTTGGTAGTGGTAGTGGCAACTGTGGTTTCAGGTTGAGCAATGACAACTGCGGTTTCAGGTTGAATAGACATTTTTTGATATAAGAATATTATTAAAAAAAATTAACAAGATTTTAGTTACTGAAATTAGGCAAATTTTATTTTTTTTTTATTTTTTTCTGAAGGTAATTTAATTTTAATCTTTTTCCGGAAAGATTAAATAATGTGTAAATTTACACTTTTTTTAATCTTTTTTCTGGAAAATTTTATTTTAACTTTTTCTTAATCCAACCGTTGGGTGAGTTAAAAGCTAAAAAAATCGGAGTAATTTAAAATTTAGTCGATTTACTCCAACCGTTGGGAATGCTCTTAGTGCTTTTCTACATCTAAATTATTATTATCTCCTACCAATATACACTTCATTATAAATAACAACAATAAAATAAAACAAAAAAAAACTCTAATTAGGGTTGAAAAAAGAACATGTGATTAAAAAAAAAAAACAGGAACACCCGTTTAGCATTTAATGAATTCATTCCCGTCTTTAGGGCGAGATGGCCGTCAGCGAGCGAAGCGAGTAGGTCAGCTCGTTATTATTAAAGCAAGATCATGGTTTAATGCTGGCATAGGCAAACCACATTACTTTCTCATAGGTCAATAACATAACAGGTTGTCATATATGGAAAGTGACAGTAACAAGAGTTTGTTTAACCTTGCATGAATTTCAGATCAAAGTAACTCGCCAATAGATACGCGTAATTATAACTGAGAAGAATCTAGAATGTAACACAGGAAGAAGACGTTATATCATATCAAATTATTATAATAACAAAATTATATCATAGCAAATTACATCACATCTTTATTATCATCATTATCATGAACATACTTACCTTTACCATATTTATATACATCTTCTATGATATCAATTGATATGACTTTCCGTATGTTTCCGCTAAAGGAAACATATAAATATGACCATCATTTAGATAGTTTTCTCCTTGTCTGATTTTATATCTTTCTTTCTAAAATAAAAAATAACGTAACAGAGTTTTAACAATACTTCCTTCGTATCTTTTTATTTCTTTAAGTTTTACCTTTATTCTCTTTCCCATCCAAAACAGCGATAGCTCTGATTACTTGGTATGTATTATAGTACTTGTCGATATATACATATATACAGTCGTAGTGAATAAAGATATGGATTTTTTAAAATTTCATTTTTTTTATTGTAAGGGTCTATTACTTTTATTTTAAGTTTGAATCACTTTTCGAAACACGATCGCTTTAATAATGCAAGACATCACTAACGTACAACACCAAAGGTATAAGGATCTCACCGATTACCAATACGGTCAGATTTCGGGTGCATATGACTTCGGTAATTGTAAGATTGTGGACATTGCACGAAAAATGAACCTCAATACTTCAACCGTGTTTGGTTGTATAGAGCGAATCAAGAAAAATGGTACTACCATACCAAAAAAAGTA